>BGPR01004520.1:89954-110626 GCA_013235015.1 Araneus ventricosus | reverse complement strand
CATGAGATTGATGCGAAAGTTATTGGAAGTAATGTAACAGTAAACAGCAGGTACGTGTCTTATCCACCTTCACAAAAACCATTGGAGAAAAAGCTTAAATTGTAGAAACAATTCTGAAAAATAAAAGTGAATGTCCTAAATTTATTGGATCTAAGGATAAAGCCCCGCCAAATTCTTTATTTGGATTTCTAAAAAACTTTTCCTGTGTACCTAAACAAATTAGAAGCAATATTTTGCTATTCATATTGTATAACGATGATTATATTGAAAATTCTTTTCTAAGAAATGTATTAAACATGTATGTAAGAAAAATACTTTTCCTGTGTGTTCGCCATGCGCTGAATAATATTATGTATTATTTACTAAATTTTTCGTTTAAAAATTCGTTCTTCTATAACTAGAACTGTTTCCATGGATCATTTGGAATCTATATAGAAAAAAATGTTGATAATTTTGCTTAAATAGCGAAATAATGGATTGGGGTCCCCCCCCCCTTGCGTGTCTTCGCGTTCGTAGCGCGTCTTCAAGGGTTAAACGCTATTATGACCATTATAAATATGATGTTTATAATAAAAATTAGTAAGTACTTAAATGCCTCTATTTACTTTTCATATTGCATTCGGTTTTGGTAGATTATTAATTAATTTAATTTATTTGATTAATTTTTTAAATTAATTTAATTATTAATTAATTAATTAATTTATTCAGTAATTACTCTTTGGCAGATTTTTGCTTACAGTTTTAACCAGTTGACTAATTTATAAAACATATTTTATGTTTTATAGGTGCTAGAAAAAATACGACTCATAGAGCATTTTAGAAATCGAGTATAACTATGTAATAAAAAGACAAGAATCGTAACATTTAACTGCCTGAGAATCAACTTCTAAGCCAAATTTAACGAATTTTATTACTA
The DNA here is from genome assembly GCA_013235015.1 of Araneus ventricosus. Classification (NCBI taxonomy): domain Eukaryota; kingdom Metazoa; phylum Arthropoda; class Arachnida; order Araneae; family Araneidae; genus Araneus; species Araneus ventricosus. The sequence continues at coordinate 109,710 of BGPR01004520.1, read as the reverse complement.
TTAAGCTAAACTTTTCCCTTAATACTTACGTAATTCTTGCTCTAAAACGTTAAAACTTGCTTCTTGTAGCAGAACTACTTACGAAGCTAATTGAATCATTTTATTCGAAACGTGACAGGACAAATAAAGAACATCTTTAATTTATTTCTATTTTACAACTGTGAATCACCGTGATAGCTAAACACAAAACTCAGCATACCAATTTAAAGAAACATAAAATTAAATACTTTTACGAGCGTCCGCTTTTAACGGCCCAATCGATAATCAGTAAATTCTTCTTTTACTGCTTGTGAACCGCTAAAAATGAAAATATAACGACTCTAACAGAACTTTTTCTTCGTCAAATTTAAAGTCTTAAACGTCTCTAGAAAACGAAGTTAGGTTGTTTTTAATCTATCCCTACCTTGATTTATTACGACCATTAACTATAGATTTATGTTAATCGCAGTGGAATTTAACAAAGCGATAAATTACGTTAGTGCGTGTGGCAACACATTTACTGTTGCCATATTCCAGTGAGAAGCGTTTAGAATTACTCCAAACGAAGCGAGACTAACAAAGAGTAATAAAAAAGTATATCTTATATACTTGGTAAATTGGCTATGAAACAACAGCAGCTGCAATGAAAACATGAGCTCTAACTTAGAAGAAAGAAATCTGCAACTTTCTTATTCATTTGTAAGGTTAAAAAACTCGGAACTGAGTCAGTTCATGTGACATTACAATATAAATACGAGTGTCAACTAATATTTTATTAAATATTTCACTACATTACACATTACGCATGAGATTATTATTAATATCTAGTCCTGTGTGTATGATGTTGTGTTTACGTTCTGCAAAAACCTTAATGAGAAAAATTCTGTTATTTTCCGGGTTTTAGCCGCTGAAATGCAAAATAGAAAGACTAAACCATTTTTTTAAGCTTCCGTGTAATGAATAACTAAAAGAAATTGTAGACTGTGAAATTTCGAAGGAAAATGTTTACGCTCACATAATACTGTATTTTCTATTCTTTTACATATAGAAGTTTTTTAAGCCCATTGATGCATGTATTTATTAATTAACTTTTAAAAGATAAAATATAGTGTTATATATAATTTAATAGTATTAACTAAATATATCATATTTATAAAATAACGTCTTTGCATTTTAGATTAGAAACACTAACAATGCCCGAAGGACACTAATGTAAACAGATAAAGATTTTAAACAAATTTGACAAAATTGAAGAACTAATAAAGAAAGCAAGAACCTTAATTAAAGTCTTTATGTATAAACCAGAATTGTATTATCAAACAAAATACGGAGCAAAAGCTAAATAATTATTTGAAACAGCAGAAGAATTTTTCCTAATATTACGAGCATCAAATGGCATGATGCGACATGCTTTCCAAATTTCAATTGGTGCAGCTCACTTTACGTGTGTTACGAACGCATAAATTAACCCCATTCTAACTTTTAAAAATTCTGTAAATTTGGAAGTTAAAATAACTAAAAATGTAAAATTTTTGGAGATTATATTTTTCATTTGGAGAAAGACCAACGTGCATCATTCGATTTTCTTGAAATGACAAAAATATATATAAATAAATAAATCAGCATTTAGATTTTAAAATAAACCTTCTAAATTATTCTCACTTAATTAGCATAAAAATAATTGTTAGATAGATTAAATCATATAAAATCTAATGGGGTGAATTCAAGTGACTTGAAAATCACATGATAAACATAGCTGAACTTTTATTATAACAGCGAACTGCAAGTTGTCTATCGCTGTTCTGTGACTTAATATTACAAACATAATTTGTAAGATATGCAATGGAAGATTAAATTGGAATATCGCATTTGAAGTATATATTTCGATCGCGGTATCGTATATCAATCGAGTGCATTCGACGAATATTTTGCGTATTTGAGGTTGAAAAATATAAAAAGAGTTCTAAAGTGTAGATACTTTTGTAAATATAGTATTTCATTATTTTGAAAAGGTACCATTAAAATGAATTTACAGATGAAGGAAATATGAAATAGACGTCTACCCACTTCTATGACGTTCAATGTGATGAAGCTGTAACGTCATTCCAACGATAATTCCTCATGGGCAGAAATCCCTTAATAAAAAATTTAGCAAATCTGATGAAATATAAGTGAACAAGCAGATCTGGTATCATATTTACAGTGCAATTGACGCATTTGAGATTGAAATATATATAAAAAAAATTTTTAAGTAGATACTTCTCTAAATATAGCATTATTTTCATTATTTTTAAAAAGTACCGTCAGAGGGAATTTACAGATGAAGGCAGTATGAATTGTGCTTCTACCTACTTCTGTGATGTTACTTAATTATATAACACGAATGTGAAGTTTCTATAGCGTTATTCCAGCGACAATTCCACATGGGCAGAAACTCCTTAATAAAAAAGTTAGCACGTCTGATAAAATATAAGCGAAAAAGCAGAACTGGTACATTTTAATAATTTTAAATTTATATAAAAAAATTGAATCTTTTCAATATTTTTTTCCAATTTGAACCCCTTAGATTTTAAATGAATAAATTATTTTTGGAAGATTAGATCCAAACTCATTATAGTAGTATGTAACAAGTGCGCCTGCTCATTATGAACAGCGCCACCCATGGTGGTAAGGCTCCGACGCTAAAAGATCCAGTTAGAATTGTGGAATGACAGGGTGAACTACAGCAACGACCCCAAATCCGAATCCCGTTTGTAACAGCTAGTATTAATGTAAATATATATTCTTTGTGTATTAATTTTTATGTTTATAATAAATCTTAATGTTTCCAAAAGAACTAACCCGTGTTATTTTGGTCCCCAACTATGTGCCAGGCATTTAGATCCAGTTCTATAGGTAGATAAATTAACCCCAATCCCTTTTCGATTTCAGGAGTAATTTTGACCGGGATGAGTTGTGGTAAGGTCTTGGCTTCGGGACTGGAAGGCCTCAGATCGAAACCCGATTCCATCGAATCTATTAGTAACTGGGTCTTGTGGATGCTAAATATGACGTCGAGGGTCGAACGTACTTCTACTGGTGTGGTGAGGAAGTTTGAAGAGAAGGATACCGGTCCATTAGTTTTTCTTGTCGTCTTACCACTGTTCAAAATTACGAGGTTTGTTCCAAAACAGCCCTTATACTTCTCCAAAATGGGACACTAATATAACTTAATTAAACTAAATTTCAAGAATAATTTAAAAAAATATTTGCAAAGTAATCGGGTTTATAAATTTTTTCAACAGACAAAACCGCTAAAGGTATAGTCAACACGAGCGTCTTGTCTTACCAGTATTAAAGTTTAGATTTAATTTCTTCTCACGTTTATTTGTAATATTATTTTCTATTTTAAGAGCACTTTAAAATTAACATCCTAAAACTAACCTACTGCATTTAAGCCTTTTTGAGAAGTCACCCCGACACGAGTGTGAACTAAGGTAAATGACTTTTAACGTACATTAAAGTATGATTTTCATACTCAGCAAAAAAGAATTATTACTGGAAAAAAAAAGAAGAAAGCTGGCTGGAGGTTAAACAGAATATACCAGCTGCTAATGTTTACTCAACTGCGAGACTTTTTATCACTAAATTGTGAGTAATTATTGCATAAAAGATGTACCATGAATGTTGCGCTATACAATACAGAATCTTGCAAAAGCTTCATTTAGCAGAAAGTTTATTTTAATATCTGACTCAATTACAGAAAGAGAAAAATATTTATCTTGATTCACATATAAATAATGGCCGAAGAATTTCCTTCCGTACCTGTTAAAGGACGGTAAGTATATTTTTGACTTTTGAAAATTGTCGCTTAACAAGCAACGCCACCTATCTCAATTTTTTGAAATTTCAAAGAGGAAGAAAAGACTCAGTTTTTCGCGACTAATAACAAATGCTTCTGAATATTTTTAACGTCTGATATGAATATGAGACTTCAAGTTCCTACCAGACATGAAAAAAAATCATTATTGATTGCAAAAAATTAAGTATTCTTTTCCGCTTTGAAATTTCAAATATTTGAGATAGGTGGTGTTGCTAGTTAAGCGACGAAATGCTGAATTTTGAAATCATAGGTGGTGTTGTTTGTTAAGCGACGAAATGCTGAATTTTGAAATCCAGTTTCACCTGTACCTCTAAAAATTTTATTTTGCTTCTGAGAAAGGCTTGAAATCAGATAGTTTTTAAATTCATAAAATTCATTTTCGAAATTTTAGAAAAAATTTATTGATGTAAAATTTTATAACGTGTCATGTGCTTCAGCAGAAAAATGCAAACAGACCCTTATATAATGAAGGGATAATAACGAACTCTTGTATAATGAAGGGATAGTAACGGATCCTTATATAACGATCATTCGAATCTTTTTACAAAACGCACAAATATAACTTGCTGGCAGAAACTACTTTTTAGTAGATAAAGCTTGTTTTAGGAATTGAGAAGCATATATATATATATATATCTTTGTTTCTGTATGATCATATATAACAAGTTATATATATATATAATAAAATATTTTAAAATTTTCTAAAACTTTAATTTTAACCATAATCTAATTAATTTGAACCAAGTTATATAATAAAACTGACAATTGAACATATGAAAATAAACATATTAAGACTTTTTAAAAAGCTGTATATATAATTATAATTAATAATACTTGAAAAAGACAATCCAAATTTTTGAAATTCGAAGAATTAAAGGGGCCAACTAGAATTTGGACTAGATCTTCATGTTAAAACAGATTTTACTGCACAAACCATCCATGAAACCTAATTGTTGGAAAGACAGAAAGGGTAATCAACCCTAAATAAAAAGAAAAAAAGGGAAAACACTGAACTTAAATAACCATTATTAATTCTAATTATTGCAAATTAACCAAAAATTAAAATTTTAAGAAAATTTTTTTAACATTTAAGTATCTTAAAAAACTAAAAACAAACATTTTTTACCTGAGAAAAGATATGTGAATTGCAGAATGCTCTGCTCGGAGTGCCAGTTAGCCATTACTTTATAATCTCTACTAATAATAAAGGAGAATGTGTGTGTGTAGTATAGGTCCTCTATAGGGCAAACCGATAGACCTAAAGCTACGAAATTTGGCACGAACATTCTTTGGAATGGGAATGTACACCTCGAAGCCGTTTTTTTATTTTTATTTATAATTTAAATTAATTAAAAATTAAGCGAAATTTTGGCGTTTTTCCTTAATAACTTCCGAAAATATTACAGCAACAAAACCATTTTTACGCCATCTGAAAGTGTAAACAATTACCTTTTCAATGATATCAATTAAATGGACGTACAATTTTTTTTATCTAATTTTAATAGCCTTTTAAACATATTTTTTGTATAATTTACAACAATACTTTTCATTGTTGCAACGCATTTCAAAGCGTTTTCATAGTTCAAACAAACATTTAATTGCTCCTTTCTCTACCATAGTTGAAAGCTTAAAATTATCTTACTGGATTTTACTTTCTTCTTTCATTTGATTTTTTCTGTGGAATCTTCTCTCTCTCTTCTCTGTAAGGGAAACCATCTAGATAGTTGGTATATAAGGAAATAATCCAGTAAACTGAAAGATCATCGTTGCTATGTTTTAATTCTTTTTATCAGCGTGTTTTAAGCCAACTAGTATGCTTCTGGACTTAAAATGTGCCGTGCCAATGTAATGTTGAAATCAACTGCGTATTTTACGTTAATGTAGACAAGGAACAGAAAAAGAGTGCAAGGCTACGAAATGAACAAGGGTTAAATGTCTACAGCAATTTGGAGTTTAAATCTATTTCTTAAGGGTACCATGAATATAAAATTATTTATAAGTGATTCAGCTAAAATTTTATTTCTGGCGATCAAGCTGGTCGTCGAAGGTTCATAATAAGTGCAAAAAATTAAGTCTATATAGAATTGAATACGCGATAACGTAGCTTATAAATTTAAATGTTATAGCGTTCATGTCATTTTGAAACACAATGAAAATGAATTAAATAGCACTGACATCGGCGAACGAAACGTAAAAAATTGAAACTTTAATGTTTATTTCGTACTTATTTGACTATTCCATGTTAATAGTTGTTAAGTGTACAGATAATTTGTATGTTGGAATAGCGAATCATAAATGCAACATTTATTAACAACTATTACAACATTTATAATTAAAAAGCTTACAGAATTTAGTCAATAATTAAACAATATCAATAATTAAAGAATATCAATAATTAAAGAATATTACTAGGGATGTAACGAATAGTGATTTGGGTGAATAGCCGAATACCTAATATTCGGCCCAAATTTCAGTCCGAATACCAAATTTTTAAAAACATTTCACTTTTGATTGTAAATGAAATATTTTTCAAATTTTAAATGAAAAAAATTAAGATTAAATAAAACTTGTTTTTATTATTTGTTAAATTATCGTTATTCATTATTGCTGTTTATTATTTGTTAAAAATGTCAATACTTTTATGTATATTCGTAATATTTTAAATACCTTAATTCCAAAAATAAGAAATAAGAAATCCTAATCATTTTGGGATTTCTTCAAAGAAAAAAAAGTCATCATTGCAGAACATGACAATGACAAAACAAAGAAGAAGATTGGTAGGATGTCCACTTAATTGGTAGGGAAAAAATGAGCAAATTTAGCAAGAAAATAACTTTCAGCGCCTGAAAGCATTATGTAGTTACCATTTATTTTCTGAAGCTCGTAATATATATGAAACTATATGGAAAAGACTTCTGTAATTGATATTGAACATTATTAAATACATTTATGTATACTATGCAAATTGAAATTGTATAAATGTTAAATTTTTTATAATAAATGTGCCAGAATGTAATTCTGCAGTATTCTTTATTAAATACATTTAAAACAACATTTCTAAAAATAATTTATCCTGAATTTATTCTGCCAAATATCTGTTTAGCATTTGGTCAGACCGAATATTCGACAAAAGGGTCGAATAAGCCTAATGCCGAATATTCGTTACATCTCTAGTTGGTATTATATGTGAATGTATATGTGAACAAAACGAAACAGACTTCCATCTAAGATTGCTGAAAAATTATTATTCTTTCATCATAATTTCAGGTTTTGCAATGATAAATTATGTATAACTTTCTTAAATATACTTATGTACCATGCAACTTAATATTGGGTAAATGTTAGAAGATTTTTTGATAATGAAATGTACTGAAATGTAATTCTGCAATATTATTTGTTAAATACATTTAATAAATACATTTTTTAAAAATTATTAACCTGAATATATTCTGCCGAATATCTGCTTAGTATTCGACCAGACCGAATAGGCCTTATACCGAATAGTGGCCGAATATTCATTACATCCCTATAAATTACGTACTGAAATACTTAGTCTTGCAAAACTTTCCTATATAATTGTGTATAATTTGCTATGAGAAATTGAACCAAATTCACTTCATTGAAAACAGATTATCTTTCATGCAATAAGCATTTTTCGTGTAACGTTTTGAAAATAATAGGTACATTGTGGACGCCACTTGTAGTGATCACTTTGGACAAGGCCACATACGAATGATCAATACATCCAAAATGCCTTAAAAATTAATACAAAAATATAGGTATATAAAGATAACAGCTCACACAGCATTGTTGGTATGCACTCATTCGTTTTAATTCGAAAAAAATCGATACTATTTTAATTTTTTAAGCTGTTCTAAAAAAGCTGTAGAGATTAACCTGGAGGGGTTTTTTTCAAGTATTCGTTGGATAAATCATTCATATGAACAATGCTCTTCAAAGGATTCAACACGTTATTGGACTGATCTTCTTTAAGTACGAAGGGTTTGCAGACCTTCTTGAGTTGATGGTTGTTTCTCTTCATCTCATTGAAACTCGTATCATTGAAATGTTGATCCCTACAACAGGCAGAGTTTCTGCGTATACAGATACGAGAGATCAGTTCCACGCTATATTGATCAGTACAACCGATTGATTGTTACATCCGTGATCACTATAAGCAGCAACTACTCTATCTCAAAATATGCATTTGGGAAAAAATTTTGTCAACAAGATAATTTCTATAGCCTGATATCTGCAGTCTCGGCTTCCAGACTAGATTCCATCGAAGATTCGCCATCTATGCGGACCTGGTGCATATTAAATCCGTCAATTAAGAGAAACCGTTTTCCCGCTGGTGTTGCATAGAATTTGAAGAGGACGGTGCCATCTCGGATTTTGTTAAGTCATCTGAAAGATGTTTAACTTCCAGCGGGCGAGCATATGTGAGAGATACACTAGAGAAGAATTTCGTTTTATATCTTTCTACCAGAAGAAGTTACGAAAGCATGACTATCTATTCTTCCAGCTCCTTTCCACGAACTGTTAGTCATCGTCTGGAATTCCGAGGCGTTAATAGGAACTCAATGAATCTGCTATTTCTACTTCAGACATAAGCGCGACTGTTGCAATGAAATGACTATAAAACTGACTTAATGCTTTTTATATCTTAATTCCAGTTGTTTTTAACTTCCATATTGTCTTTACAGTTTTATATTACAAATGTAAATATTTCAATTGAAATATTAGCAATTTCATTTATTTTATTTTCATCTCATTCTACTAATTCTTTGTTCATTTTATATTGTTTTTGTGTTTTATGTTTACATTATTTCCATTCCTTTTTTATATACAAATTGTTTAAAATAGTTGTACTTGTTAACACTTACTCAATTACAGCCTAATTTTAAAAACTACCCTCTTAAAAATTCCTATTTTACAATTGTGTATTTAGGAAATACGCGTAAACTTTCATGTTGGTATAGAGGGCGCGCCCGCGGGAAGTAAAAATTACAAAGTCCTTTTCAAGTTACCCTTCGTGTAGATTTAAAATGGGACGTAAATCCAGCTGAACTAAGCCTCACTCGTTCTAGTGTAATTGGGAGCAAACATTAACAGTGCAACACTTACTTTCTACTTATATCTACGAAATTTCTTTACCGATTCTTTTTCTTTTACGTGAATTGCATTCAATATTTTGAACTCTTTTTGAAAGAAACAATACCAGACAATGGAATAAAGTTCTACTCTTTAAAAGGAATTACTACTTTTCTTTTACTACTTGCATAAATTTCATGCAGAAATGAATAAACGCATTATTAAAAGTTTATTCTATCAAGACTATATTAAGTCTATTCTAAAAAGACAAGCGGAAATCGGTCAAGATTTTACATAATGTCTTTTAAATCTTATATGTAGTATCCTATATGTATTAGTACCATCTCAAAATTCACCAAACTTTCATGCAATAAGCTTGCATTTTCAAAATTTTAATGCGTTTAAAATTATAAACCAAAAATACCACTGAAGTCGTAGTTATTAATTTCAACTATTCCTCTTTAGTAGGCAATTTTACAGCTATATGATAAAGAGAAAGAGCAGTGCCTCACTTTTATAGTAATAAAAAAGTAACGTATAAAGTAAAGAAATAAAATCTTGCAATTGTACATATTCAATCAAAATATATACTTTATTATTTAGGAAATTTTATTATTTTTTACACACCTTGGAAATAGGAACTAAGAAAAAAAATGAGTACAGTTACGATAGATTTTATTTAGTTAGATAATAATTTTATAGATTTAGGAGTTTCCGGAATAATATTAGAATCTTTCTGACTTGCAACTCCGATTCGAAGAACAGGAGAAATTTAACTATGACAGATAAACCAGTTTATTAATGAATCAGAATTAATAATTAAGTTATCGTGCTCATCGTAAAAATAATTTATCTCTTATGTACAGGTTGTCTACAAATTTTAAGGGTAGCTCAGGCAAAGTTGCAATAGTGTATGGTGTCGGAAATGCAAAAGGGAGTCGCTACGGGGGGTTGTTTGTCAGTGAATTAATTAAAGGAAAAGGATACACCAAAAACACCTTAATAAAACACAATAAAAAATAAACAATGTAAATTTAATAAAATATAAATTTACAATAGCACAACAGTATCGCTACATGAATGAGAACATTTCAAATTCTACGCAGGATGATAGATACAATAATGGTAAGTAGGAAGCAATATCAACAACAATCCTTCGGAGTGCTTAAAGTAAGTGTTCAAAGGACTTGTCGTCCAAAGCGATGCACGCTTCGCATGTTGTTGCTCATGCAACTGGGATGTTGTGCTATTATAAATTTTTATTCCGTTAAATCTGTCTTGCAAATTTATCTGGTGTATCATTGCCTTTCGCTTATTTCATTCACAAAGAGCCCCCTGTCGCGACCCTACCCTTCGCGTTCCCGATTCCATGTCCTATTGGAAATATAACTTGTTTCTTTATTCCTGTCCTTTTATTAATGAATCAGAAATAATAATATACCCTGTTTACTTACACGCTAAATGAAATGACATGATCTGCCGAAGCGTAGCCCTGCTACCATCAGAAGTGTTTGATAATTTTTCATTGATGCCTTGGGGAATTTTACCATTTTTAACCCTCTGACTGCCGAATCTTTTTTTAAATTACTATTTAAATACCACATTTGAAAACATATCAAAATACCGTTGAACCAAACGAATTGTTATTTACATTCGAGGCTTTATCAGTATAATATGATTTAACGTTTTGAAAGTACTAAGTAAACCTATTAGCTTGCGAAATTCGCAGGATGCAGCAGAAAATAGAGTCACTTCCAACCTACGAAAATTGCGGGATAAGCAATCAGAGGGTTAATGCTTGTTTTTTTTATTTAAAAGAAAGTATAAAGTAACTCCAAAAATAATACATTTTGAACAATAAAACAGTAAAGTATCGTGTTTTCTTCCCACATGGGAACACTGTGATGCCTTTGTAGCTCCAACTACTCAAGGAGCTGGCCCACCCGTTCGAAGAGCAAACAGTGGAGTTAATAACATCAAATTAGGTCCACAAACGTCCGTCGTGCATGACAATCCGAGGCTGTTTGAATATCGTTATCGGTGAAGAATCTCCGGGGCATCTTCGCATCGCTTGTTTAACCAGACAGAAGGCGGCTCGCGCGCCATAAAACCGAAGCCCGCGCCACTAATCCAATAAAGAGAGGCTGTTTGCCAACGAAATCATTTCGTAAAATATTGTTTTTAGATTAAAATTAATTGCGCTCCATTTCCATGATGGCCCGGACTTATTAACTGATGAGAGATGAGCTGGCTCCACTGTTTGTGGAGCTTCGACAAACAGTGAGTGTATTTTCTTGATGCACTTTTTCTCCTTTCAAGACTTGGAGGCCAAGATACGTACTTTTTTGTGTTTTACACGTAGTATCAGTTTTTGCTATTTTAACTCTTTAATTCCGAGGCTACTTCTAGCACCTTTAAAACTGGGACTTTTTGGGAGGAAGCGACATGAGTTGCACTCTCTCAACTTGGATGATCATTTACCCCACCCCTGCTATAACCTTCTCTTAAGACGCATGGAAATGGTCTGTGGTTGACAAGGATAAATGGAACCTCCCACCGCGCTTGTCTCCTAAGCGATCTCAGAACCTCACCTTCCCTCAAAAGAAGCCAACCGCCTCAGAGATGCCTTCCTCAGTGTTAAGGGTAAATTTTTAGAACGTCCGGGACCGCCTCGCTTGGTGTGAGAGTGTTAAGGGGACACATTACCTTCTGAACAATTTTTTTGTTTGTAATATTATTAAAAAAGTTTTCAGATCATTAAAACCTAACAATCATATAAACTCATCTTAAAAAGAAAAATTCATTTTGATCTGCTTGTTAAGCTAAAATTTAAATTTTTTAAAGAAAAATTCAATTTTTTAAGTTCCCTTCTACTTGTCCAGATATGAATATTTTTTCTTCAAATTTTATTTGCAGATTCACTGAAATATATTACATAAAACTGTGCACGGATTTTAAGTGTCATCTAATATTCGCTTAAATATAGCATTTTTACTGTTTTAAATGCGGAAATTTAGCACTACCTCAATTTAAATCTTGTATATAAAAAAAACTATGCAACTGAATGTTTGTTGCATGCAGAGTTTTATCATATGCATAACTATAAACAAGAACAAAAAATATGAAAGCTCTATCTAAAACAGGAAAAAAGCCTTATCATTTTGAAAACATGAAAGTGAAGAAAAGTCCGACATGGAGGAATAGCCAGTTAAAATTGCCATTTGCTCATGTTTATCATTGGTCATCGTAAATAAAAAACTAAATAATTTCTGTAATATTAAAGGTGCAAATTTGAAATGTTGATACAATAAGCAGCAAGATAAGATGAACAAAATAAGAAAATAAAATAGAAATTGATACTTTGGCCATTTTTTGGGTAATGTGTCTCCTTAATAAAATGATATTTAAGGTGAAATTTCATCAAATACATAGGTAGACTTCTCTTTGAACATGGAAAAATTTAGTTTAATTCGTGATGAAATCTAACATACAATGTCTAACATGTGCACCAGCTGGCTGAAAACATTTCACAAAAAGTTTCAACTTTGAAAACAACTTTTTTCAGTTGTTCAATCGCATTATTAGAGTCTTGTTGTTTTATTTGGTATGCAGTGAAAGTTTATAGAGTTATTGCTTTGGTAAACAGTCAGAGCTTATAGTGTTGTTGCTTTGGTACACAGTCGAAGCTTATAGTGTTGTTGCTTTGGTATACAGTTGGAATGTCCAAAAATAAGTCGGAACGAATGATAAAGTGGTAAATATTAATGGCTTATAAGAATTTTACTATTTTAAAAAGGTACAGGGGTTGGGGATTGATTCATTAGTTTAGTGGATTTTATTGATGCAAGAGCCAGTTGTTGCCAAGCTGCGCCAAGCATACATTTAAAACATAACCAAAGTGATTAAAATCATATAAGGTTCAGTCACTTTGTCGAAAAGTAGTACAAGTAGATCCGAATGTTCACAATGTAGAATTAAAAGAAAGAAAACGAATTTTAATTAAAGTTTGATAAAACACTAAAAGCTTAAATAAAGTAGAAAAAGTTAAATTTTAAAAGCAAAACAGTAGTGGGAATCTGTTATTTAAGACATGCTTGTGCAAAAAAATCTTCAAAACTTGAGACGTTGTTGGGACTTTAATAGATAAATGGACACCGTCTGTATTTCATTTTCTATTCATTTTTCAAATAAATAAATCTTTAATGAATGATGAATTTTTGCTTTAGTTTTTCCTCAAAACTAAGAACTAATTGAGAAATTATGAGCTTTTAAATTTTGTATTTTCATTGAAATTTCTTCAGCAAAAGCGACTGAATTGTTGAGCAAAACTTTAAGGACAACACTTCATGACAAACCGAAGTTTTTGGATACTAAACGATAAAGGGGAAGGAGTTAGTAATTCAAGGTACACTGTGTCCAAGGTAAACTGTCATCCCTGTACATAGAACAAGTGTTATAATCTTCAAAAAATTCGACTCTGAGATTTTGATAGATCTCAGCGCTTTAGACCTCCTGCGTTCGAAAAAAGCATTTTTGGAATTGTGCCTGTCTGTCTCTCTGTAATCAAAAAGTCTACCTATTTCTCCACCCTGTGTATGTAAAACACGATGGCTCAGAAGCACAACGAGTTATATGGATGGAATTTGGCATAGTATTTTATCCATCAGAATAGCAGATTTGCATCAAAATTTTCATCAAATTCGTATACAGGTTTACTGTTTGCCTGTCTGTCGGGTTGACTGTTTTTCATGTGTAAGTGAACGAGATAACTCAGAAACATAATTACAAAACATATTAGCAAGAAACAAGTCTAATAAATGAGATCTAATATGAGACTTTGACTGTATATTAAATCTTTATCAAATTTTGGATAGAGATAATCAAAGGGAACCGTAAACGAATGAATAACTACCGGCCTGCCTAAGCATGCGGAAAACCTGAATGACCGCGCGACAATAAATCGGGCACTGTGGCCCTCGCATAATAGCCCGTATAACGAGCGGCTCGTGCGACGACCCCTCAGACAGAGGTACGACCCGGGAGCATATTTACAAACCCTATCCTAATAGAACTGAGGCAGGAAATCAGTCAACGAGGAGCAGTGACGTCGTTTCCAGCTCTCGTACGTAGCGTACGGCAATCATAACAAAACAAGAGTCGTCCTACTTTTCTTCTCCGTTTTCCCACAGTTGAGCACAGAAAACTTTCTTCCGTGTGTTGTAATATTTTTAAAAATGAAGTTATTTTTTAAAATATCATAAAAAATAAAACATTCCACTCTGCAAGAAATTATACTAATGAAAAGTACACGCACGAGAGCAAAGAACGATGTCATCGGCTCTCGGCGAAGCGAGCCAATCATATTGTCCGATTTCCTGCCTCAGTTCTATCAGGGTAGGGTTTGTAAATATGCGACCCGGGAGGTAATTCAATCCCCACCATTACTATATCCCACCGGGAAGAGAGACTCTGCTTAATTATACGGCAGGTTCTCATCCCCATATTTGAGGTGCCCACTTAAGTGGGAATTAATTGGAAGAGCCCCAAAATAAATTAAATACAAATGAGTCTAAATAATATAGAAAAATAATTATAAAATAATATTAATATTTAATTTCAAATTAAAATTTATTTTAAAACTTAAATTACTTGATTAAAATTTCTTAATTAACTTTTTATTTTATGTGAAAAACATTAGCAAATCATTAAATGAATTTGTTATTGAATTTTTAGAAGTTATTTTTTGTTTTAAATTAGGATAAAACATGTAAAACAATCGTATATCACGGTTGCGCAGAATAGAACCAAATTTCTCGCTAAATTACCTCTTACTGCTGGTTGCAAATATTGCGATAAAACACTTTTCTTTTGTTTTCTCTTTGATTTCTTCTCATATTGCGCACAGTAAATAGACATTAAATAAGTTGAAAGGTATCATAAATCTTTTTAAAAAGTACAAAAAAAATACAAAACTGTTTTTAAAAATTTGTTTTTGTGTTTGTTTTGATCTTCTCATAAAGGTTATTAACATTAAGTGCCTTAAGTTTCTCATGACCTGATCAAAGTGCTTCACAAGCAGCAAAACAGGAATAGTTTAGACGGTAAAGAAACTTTAAATAACAGTTCGCTATTTATGAAGAGATTTAAAATATTATCAAGACATTTTGTGGTTCCTCAATAGCAATCCACTAATAGGTCACTTTATTTTATTTTTAAAACAGTGCTCCAATGCAGTTCTAGTACAAATAAATGGTGATCAGAAAAATAAGCATGGATGAAAAAAATTCAGACGCAAATCATCAGGTAAATGTTCAGATAATCTTGTATAGATGTGATGATTTGCAAATACGTAATTTTGATAATTATAACATTCAAAACCTATATTTATCTCTACTAATAATAAAGGAGAATGTGTGTGTGTATGTATGTGTCTGTGTGTTGGCACTCTGCAGGGTGCACCGCTCGAGATAGAGATACAAAATTTGGCACAAACATACTTTGGAGGTGGGAACGTGCACCTCGGAGCCTTTTCTTGAAATCTTAATTAGAATTTTAATTAATTAAAAATTAAGCGAAATTTCGGCGTTTATCCTTAATAACTGTAGAAAGTATTAAAGCACAAAAAGTATTTTTACACCAACTGAAAGTACCTTTTCAATGATATCAATTAAGTTGACGTACGATTTTTTAAAAATCTAATTTTAATAAATTTTAAAACATATTTTTTTGGAATAATTTACAGCAATACTTTTCATAATTGCAACGCAATTCAAACCGTTTTGATTGTTTAAACAAATATTTATTTGCGTTCTTCTCTTCCATTGTTGAAAGCTAAAGTAATATAGTTTTTTTATATTTAATGATATGTTTTAATCAGCATATTTCCATTCAGCTAACATGCTGCTGGAAGTAAAATGTGCCGCGCCATTTTAAAATTAAAATCAAATGCATATTTTCAAGAGGAATAAGAGAGTGAAGATGATGTCATTGTATGATACATGGCACAGACAGTTACTGGACTCCAATAAGGATGTTCATGCAGACAACGAACAGAATAGATAGAAAGCTACTGAAAGAACATGAGTTAAATGTCTATCACGATTTGGAATTTAAAATACCTTTGTTGAGGGAACCATGGATATCAAATCATGCACAAGAAATTCAATTGAAATTATATTCCTCTGCGAACAAGCTGGTCACCGAAGACGGCTAGTATCCAAATAAAGGGGGGGATAATAGAAAAGACAGATTCTTTCTGAAAATGCAAGTACTTACCAAAAGTATTTATTTTAATAGTGAACTGCTTTTAGATTCCAGGTGTCTTACATATTTGATCAATGCTGCAAGTTTTGTAAGTTCATCGCAATACTCTAAATCGTTATTGATAAATTATTTCGTTTTACAGACTATCTTAAAACTTCATTGACCAGATTTTCTGAATTTCAGCTCGGAGGTTCTATAACCGGACATTCATCACGGAATGCTAGCTAGTGTCAGGCGTAGACAGTATTGGACAAAACCAAGAAATTTGTAAATAAACAAATAAAATAAAAATTAAGAAAGAATGAAACAGTTAACTATATAACAAATATAGGAAGAGTAAAGAAGCATACATAATATTTTTGCTATCACTTTTACAATTTTTCCTGTAAGTTGATTCATCCACATGAGCCATATCAGGATGGACATATTCTACGCACAATGTAAGAAGGGAAAGGAATTTCTTCAGAACCTGATATTTTAGAAGTTAAATCTAGTTAATAATTTTAATATGACATATTTATTTATGAATAAAAAACCAGACAATCCGGGACATTTTATTGTGATTCGGAACACTTTATCAATCCAAATATTTATTGATAAATTAAAAACTAGACAATCCGGGACATTTTATTGTGATTCGGGACACTTTATCAATCCGGGACAAAAAGCCGGCTAATCGGGAACGTCTAATCACTTTATAGTGTAGAAAAAATTCGTATTAACTAATTTTTAACTAATATTTTAAAAATTAAATCTAGTTGATATTTTAATATGAATTATTTACTTATATGTAAAATTCTGAATGATCCGGTATATCAAATTCCAAGTCAGGACAAAACCATGGTATTCTTTAAAGCCGAGACAAGCAGTCAAAATTCGAAACTGTTCCTGCTAATCCGGGACTTCAAGCCACGTAATCATAACTCAAAATTATTATTATTAGACCATGCTTTCCTTAACTTCTTTAAGACTGATGTTCCCATATTTTTCACTTACAAAATTTTTTATTTAAAAATTAAAAACTTTTTTAAAAAATCCTTCTTTTTCTTCTTTCTGTCAACTCTTAAACCTACAACCTCTCTGCATTTCCATAAGTTATAAATCTGACAGAAGACAGCATTTCCCTTTACTTTCGCATCATTAAGTAACATTTCCAACACTAAATAACCTAAGTAACAGCCTTTGACGTGAGCCAGCCGACATTCTGCCCAATTCCGCCTGTCGGGCACACCTTTCACTTTATTTTAATTATTTAGTTCCTGCCCCGTGTCGCGGCCTTTTTCAGTGACCTCTCTCATCTCTTAGCACGAGAACATTTTCTTCTTGCTTGCTTTTACCACGAATAAGCAAAAACAACCGAACCTCTCTGAGAAAGAGACCCGAGCCACAAAAATCCTCGGTCTTCCTCCAAGAGAGGTTCAGTCGGGTTAATTGAGGGATATTTATCTCTTCGCAAACTCGACGCTTTAAGGTGTGTTGAGGAAGGAAATCGGACCCCGACGCGTAATTCTCGTCCATTAGTCGCTGTGGAAATGGACCAAAGACTTGTTGGTTGGTAGTACCTGAACTTTGGTCCTCCATTTGGTTGGGAATGCGTCTGATGCATCACTCACCAGATGGTAAAGGGATGAGAAGGGGTTGACCCTCTTTGGATTTTGCCTGTGGTGATGTGGAAGGCGTTAAAAGCAGATGGAAAATTTTGTTTAGGCCTTGTTGTTTGTGTTGTTAATCAATGACCGCGCCAGAAGACATTAATGGAGTGGTTTTAAGGTAATGTACGATGGTTATTAGAGTAGATTAATAGTTCAAAAGGTTTATGAATAAATGTGAGGCTATTTTTATGTTTTTCTTGGTCAAACGTTTTTATGTCTAAATGTGAATAATAATGGCTGAAACTTTTTATTTATTTTGGAAAAACAGCTTACAGAATTTATCGTCTCCGAAGTAGAAGTGGGACATTAAACGATTTAAATTTTTGCATAATACATTGAAACTGAAAGAAAATTCCCCTAATGTGGAGGCATTACTCAGTTCAGGCTGACACCAGTAGAGTAGCTAAAGTGGAGTGGAGGGGTGGCAATATCAGACATGTTGGACTTTATAATTAAGAAGAGCAACGACACTATCTGAATAATTCTGTGCATAAAATAATTACGTAATAAATTCGTATTTTTCGCCTTTTGTCTAAAATTGCCTGTATGACAGCGAAAAACTAGTTGTGGACGAGCGATTTCGCAACCTATCTGCCGAGGCCGAGGGTGGAAACCAACAAATTACGTTACCAATAAAGTGTTTTTCACCCTGGATTTTTTTTTATTTTGAGGTTTATGTGCGCTATATGTATCTTATGAAGGAAGGGCGGTAAAAGTTGCAGCTACGCCACTGCATGGCTGACAAATACTTACGCATAACAAGAGGGAAGCGCGTTTAATTGGTTATAAACAATGATGGTCTTTAATCCCATTATTCAGGGTGTTATGATATTGAATTTCCCTGACGTCAAATAGCAGGATACTGATCAGACAATATTGGTCATCCAATCTTAATTTCACAACAGATCTACCTGCATGAGGGCTCGTGCACAACACGTTTCCCATATCTAAAATGGGCTCACATTGATATGGTGAACAAATTTCGAATTGAAAGTTGCCGTTTGCATAATCTGATGGTTATACGATATACGAGCTCTATCTACAATATGTATCAATACAGATGTTTGAAGGAATGGCTTCAGAAGATTTATTAATATAACAAAATTGGTGCCTATTATGGCACTTTGTTAACTAAATGTTTGCTTGATCTTGAGTTTGACAAATACATTACAGTGATTTTACTACTTATCTAAAAAGTAATAGAACACCAACAGATTTCATCTACAGGGGCTAAGTCTCACAATCGCAATTGGGAGACCATGGATTCGAATGTTGGTCTCTTGATGGGCTATTGCACATTAAAACGGTATAGTCCCGAGATAGATACAGAGTAGAAATTTTTATAATTCTGTGCAAAATCACATTTCGTCATCATGTTACTTTGATTATAGCTCAAAATTGCAAAATTACTCCCCAATTCCCTTATAAATTTGTAAAATGGAATTGAATCCGTCATACCAATTTATGCGATTGAGATGGCTCTGATGTACCACTCATAGAATGATAAAGATGAGAAATGGTGACCCCATTTTTTGGAAGGGTATTCAGCCCATGTTTAAGTGAAAGGCATTGAAAACAGATGGACATTTTTTTACAGCTTGTTGTTGATGTCTTTAATCAATGATCATGCCGGAAGACATTCACGGAATGGTGTTAAAGTAATGTATGTTGGTGATTAGAACACATTAATCCCTCAAATGGCGAATTCATCCTGTATGATGTCTTTCAGCACTGAAAAACAAGCTTTTAAAGGGGACGAATCAATCAAAATAATATTTGATATTGCGATTTTTTATAAAAAATATATACAAATATAAATGAGTTATTTGCTTTTTAAGTAAATAGCAACAACGGAAAAAGCAGGTTCGGTCGCTTAGAGCAATGCTTTCCAACCTTTACTCCCTCC
>BGPR01004520.1:11504-81864 GCA_013235015.1 Araneus ventricosus | reverse complement strand
AAAATTCCAAAGTTACGAGTTTGTGACGAACAAATCTTGAAAAGTTTTGGAAACTAGGGTACAAAAGAAGAAATTTTAACGGTAGGAGTGCCGTTAGAGTCCACCCGATGGGGGGGGCAGGGTCTCCCCGACAAGGGAGGCGCAACCTTCTGTACAAGAGGGGGGGGGGGCGTAATGATGATTATCTCAAATGTTCGCCAGATCTTTATTTATCTACTAGTTGAATAACTAGCTGCGTGAACGGGATACAAAAATTTTCCCCGAAGGGGTCCTGGACCCCCCCACTTCGCCCCCCCCCGTTCAACGGAGTCTTTCAATCCAATATCAGGGGCTCCCTTTCATGTTTCCATATCCTACTCTCTTAAAGAGGATGTAAGCCTAGAAACTGCATCTATGATCCTATATTTCGATATTTTAATATCACGAGCCCACCTTCCTTCAATGTTTTCTTCACGAAGTGTTTGTTTCAATGTTTTCACAGACAATGTTTTTCACAATGTTTTCTTCACCTTCTATGTTTTAATATCACGAAATAGCATTGATATTAAATTATTAATTACAAATCAGTCCTTAATTTATTTTGTAACAAATTCCGGTTCACTACCATCAATATCTTTTTAGGTTTAACTTCTTAACCCCTAAATGCCCAGCGTTGCCCTTCAGTAACATATCCAATTTTGTCTTCTAAAATCTTCAGAATAAGACTGAAGCTCTAATGCCAGTTGTTGTCAATAGGATACATACTGAAACTAGATGGCAGCCTGAGTGCTGATGAAAAAATAGAAATATTTTGGTGCTTTTCGCTTGAGGCTGCATCTTTTTAGCTTTGCTTGTACGCTTGAGAATATCATATTTTATTCTACAATGTTGAAGGAAATTCCTTATCCGTATTTTTATTGTTTAGATTATTTTATTTATTATTGTAGAAGATTTTATTTATGATTGTTTATTAAAATTCATCTGTGTTTAACATCATAGAATTTTATCAAGGAATTTTTTTTTCTGAAATAAAGCCCAGTTTAATCAGTTCGTAATAAACTGTTTTTTAGCCATAAACCATGATTGAAACAAAATAGGATTTTTTAAAAGTATTTTTCCCGTATTTTAGTCAAAAAATAAAAGTCAAAAAACATTTTGATATCAGTTTAAAAAATCGGGCTTTTAAAGGTTAAGCAATCTAAATTGTCCCTGTGAACAAGATACAACGACTATAAAGAACACGGTTGTACAATGATTTAAAAAAAAGTTGCATTACCATCAGGGCTGTTTTATCGAATCGTCTAATTGGGTTAGGAATGGGAAACATCTACCGGTTTAAACCGAAAACCCATTTTTTGTTTCGGTTAACCGGTTTTCTTCGGTTACTTTGTTGTCCCGGTTTATTTTTTTTTCAATCCGAAAAACTGGGAAACTGACAAAATCAACTATCAGAGGATAGGCTCGATTTTAGGTTTGAATTATGAAGTTTTGAACTTCGTCATCTAAGGCTAATAAACAGCCACCACTTCCTCGAGGCAGACATTGAGATGGACTAAAATAGTCATAGTCAAACTTTCATAACTCGATTAGTTTTGGTCGCAAAAGAGTGGAACATTCTGTTTAAAATTTCAGTGTGCCAAAAATATTTTAATAAATATGATTAACCCTCTGATTCCTAAGACCATGTAACGTCTTGCAGTTATGCTTAAAAGAACATTACAGCTTTGTTAAATTTTAACATAATTTATTTAGAATTCTTCTGGAGTAAATATAGAGTTATATACAAATTTAATAATTCTAGATTAATAATAACATAACAAATTAAGCCCCAAGGCGGGGTGTCCAATCACTGATCAGAAAATAATTAGCGGGTTTCGCTAAACTGTCCAAATCGGACCTTTGTTGAATGCGACCACCAGTTTGGCTGTCGGGATCTCATCTCCTCTGTAGTTTCTCCGTCCAGATCTTATTTTGCAACCGACAAGACAAACCCATTTGTGCTCTCACGGGAACACACTTGGTAGCACAAAAGCCACCTGCTTTTGGAATGTTGCCTAGGGTGCAATCGGTAGATGAAAGTCGGTAATGAAAAGCAGTAAGTAGCCCGTCAAAAGAGGGTCCCGGTGTTTGAAGGACCGTCAACAAGAAAGGTAAGGGGATGTGTCTATTGTGCAGATGAGTCTGGAAGTCCAGCGCCTGGGAGCGCACACACCCAGTCTTTAATCAATGTCGGTGTAGGCATACGTCACAACCATTAGAATAGAGGGACCTCAAAATACCGGAACGCCCGAGTTCCTGTTTCAAAGGTAAGGGAAATTCACTTTCTTCCCTCAGAAACCACAATAACAGCTGGGGGTGTCCGAATTCTAAGACTTCCCCCTTTTTCCCTAACTCATCTGGAGGAGCCACGCTAAGGAAGAAAGCGTACTCCGTGTGAAATCAATCACACTTAAAGAAAGGGGGTGGAAATTTCACAGTGATATTAGGACGTTTCGGACGGCCGCCGTCTTTGGCTTGAAGTGACGTTTCGGACCTTCCCGTATCGATAGAGTTAATAGGAGTGAGGGACTGTATAAAAATTTAGACATAGTTTTATTATTAGTATTATACACATAGACGCAAAAAACACAAAATACGATTATTTACGTCTGCACTCTCTAAATTCTTTTTTTTTTATTTGTCTACAATACTTAATACAATTCTTAAAATTTTGTCTACAATACTTACTTATTGTATTAATTACTCATTTATTATTATTACTTATTGTATTAATTACTCATTTATTATTATTACTTAATGTATTAATTACTTATTTATAATCATTACTTATTACATTAATTAATTATTGTATTAATACTTACTTATTGTATATTATTAATAATAAAAAATTTTGTTCACAATCGTTGCTTTAAAAAAAACCGAAAACCGGTTTTTTTTTCAAAAACCAGTTATTTTGAGCGGTTTTAACCTCCAGGTTAACCCGGAGGTGAAAAAAACCGGTTTAACCGAAAACCTTTTTTTTTTTTTTTTTTTTGCAATAACCGCCATCCCTAAATCGGGCTGTAGCCAATGGGGGCCATTGACCCAAAGGCGTCTATAAACTTACTAAAAGGATTTTAATTTTGAACCAAATTTTTTTAAATTATAATTTTAAGTATGTTAATACAAATACGAATAGAGGGTGGTAACTAGACAACCAACGATTTTGTAATGTTATATAAATATGTATATCTTATGAATGCTTATAAATTAAAATGCATATTTTTGTGTCAATTAAATAAATAAATATCAAAATCCTATTTTGAAAAGGCGCCGATCTTTAAAATTGTAAGGCTTTCATCACAGAACAGGTGACATTTTTACTCAATTATACTATTATTTAGGTATTTTCAATGGGCCATAAGCGCTGAAATTCCTAGTTACTGTACTGATGGGGCGCCAAATCATGACCGCGCCATTTAGTTCGGTCATTCACGACCATGCCACACAATTGGAATGGTATCGCTTCACAGCACTTCATATTTTAGCCCATCCATTTAGGTCAGTCATTCACGACAACACCATGCAATTGGGATGGTACCGTCACATCACTTCATATTTTAGCCCATCCATTTCGGTCGGTCATTCACGACCATGCCATGCAATTGGGATGGTACCGCTTCACAGCACTTCATATTTTAGCCCATCCATTAAGGTCGGCCATTCGCGACCATTCCACGCCGCACATATCTGTCCGCTGTCAATCACTCTTATCCCCTCGGTGAACATCTCGCTAGAGTACACCCGAAGTCTCTTCCTCACGTACCTACTCCCTGCCAGATTTCAGCATTCAAGGACATGCAGCTCCCACTCCAACTGAAGTGGGGTTATGAAAATTGGGAAGAGTTGAATATTCTATGCGTCACGCCATGCCAACTATGTCTGGTTTCCACATTCACGCTCGGTTTTGGCGTGGAGTAGTTGTGAATAGGCGGCCTTGGTTATATTAACTTTCTGTTTTAAAGAAACATTTAGGCTATTTAGGGACGGGTATCGGAATTTTAAACCGGCACACCAACGGGAGCCCGCTTGATTTCCCGTAATTAATAATTTTAATAAAAAGCAAGGGATTGTAGTAAACAAACGGTATACAGCGCTTCAAATACAATAGTTGTACAAATAAACAATACAACTCACATTTCACAAAGATTTTAAGAAAATGAGAAATCTTTTATTGCTTTTTTAATGCACTGCGCAGCAATAAAGTCCTGGCGTGAATTAAGGGCCTTAAAAATTATTCACTTACAATCACTAAACACATAGGGTAGGGAAGTATCTAACTAACGAAAACCATTCGAAAATTAAAGTTTTATTTTTTGTCAGTTTCTAGTTTTGACTTCGAATTAACCAAACTGGAGCCGGATTATAAACGGTATTTTAACCTTATGTTTTACATAAGGTTATTCATGGGATTAGAGGAAGCATTCGAGATACTGACGAATCCCAATTAAAAACCTTCGAATTAGTCTAACTATATTGCATAAGAATACTCTCTCAGTTTTAAGCTGATATTCTTCATAAATAAACTAACTGTATTTCCTTACTATAAACTTCATATGCACTTTTAATTCTTTATTCCTTTATTCTTCTGAACAAAAATCACTGATTTTCCTTTCGTAAAAAGAACATGTAGAAAATCGCAGCTATTATGGACATGACTGGAAAGCTGACCTAAAATTAAAAGTCATCGTATCAGAAAACCATGTCTTTAAGAAAAAGTTTCCACTTGGAACATTTATCTTATTCGTAAATAAATAACATTTTTAAAATTAAGAGAACTCTATTCTTCATTCATGAAGTATTTTCCCCAATTTCTTGCGAAGGATACAGGAACGAAACAACAATATCTGAAAGTAATACATTCCAGAGCGCGAAGAACTCCCAAGACAAGAGCATTTAAGGCAGTTTTAACAGCGCCGGATTAAGCAGGTCAGACCTTTATCAGAAATAATCTGCCAGGAGTGCTTTTCTCTGTGCAGGCAATTAGCATTACCTAATTTGAAAGAGGAGAGCTTTCATAATTGAATACCGCAAACTTGCCGTCCAGCCTGCTGCTGTTTCGTGGGCGTTAATGGACTTAGACCAGCAGCCAGAATGTTAAGCGAGTTCCTCTTCGAGACACTTCGAAGAAGTTTTTGTGTTTGGTGTTTGGCAACAGCAGCAGGCAACAAGAGGAGAAAAAAAAGTGCACGCGAGTTTCACTCCTCGTGCACGATTCGAATGCTTAAACACCCCCGAAAGTAATTGCCTAGGCGTGGGCCCAAACAGCACCTGCGAGATCCTCTTTGTCCCTCTGGAAGATCTGATGACAGTAGAAGTACCACCAATAGCTTCGAGTTTTTGCACTAATAATACACGATGGAAGACCAGTTCTCGCCTCTCTAGATGTGGAAGAATGGGGTCGAAATGAAGTCGTTACGTATGCATGGGGGGATTCATACAAATGGATCACAAGCAGCCAGAAGTAAATAGACTGGACTTTCAATAAACAAGATAGGTGTGGTGCCTTAAACTTTTGCAGGCGAGATAGCGAGAGAGAAGTTGACTGCTGGACAATGCCGGGCAATGAATAATTCGTTTGTGATTCAGTGGCATTTATTAAAGATTTTCTAGGGCTTTTCAACTTGGAAAGAAGTGTTCTCTTAGCAAAAGAAGGAAAATGACAAATGTCTTTGAGAAAGGAAGGCGAAGATTTACTTCTATAACCAACTCAAAGAGATTTGAATATTTTTGAAAAAAGGTGGAGAGACTGTAATTTGATGATTGCTCTTAACAATTGTGATTTCCAGTGGAATTTGAATATCTTTCTTTCATCTTGAATGGGTATATTTCGCTAGATTTCTTTTTTATTTTCTGCTTATGATTATGTTTGATGATGCATTTAATCATATCTGTGACACTAAATAAAAAGCGATTTCTCATTCTTTCGAAAGCTAGGCGTCTTTTCAGATGTTGGTGAAAGTACAACGAACCGTGTTCTCTAGACTTGGAAACATGTAAACTATCTGGAAAGCTGTCTTATCGTATATATGCTATCCATATTGTTAAAATGAAGGAGACAGCAATAAGATTCATTTGCAAAGGTTCCAAACACATAAAATATTCATAGAAATTAAGAAAACAGATTAAGAAGGATTGGGTTTTAGATTCATGGAACATCATAAAACTGGTAAGAGAGTTATTTTGGCAAAAGAAACTTCAGAAATATACTTAGAAAATTATTTAAGTTAATTTAAAGATTAGCTGAATAAAATTTCAAATATGCACCATAGATAAACTTTTAAAGATATTAAAAAGTTCGAAAATGGGGTCATAGAAGTTGAACTAACAAAACTAGACTCAAGCTAATAACTCAACTAGACTCTTATCAAATTCAGAATTCAACCCAAAAAAGGGAAAGTTCTATTCCTATTTTGTTATAGTCTTTTAGATGTTTGATAAATATAGAATTAAAGTATGTATTGATTCTTCAACATTTTTTGTTGTCGAAACTGTTTAAATTGTAGCCAAAAATACCTTTTTCCGCGCAATGGATGCAGATCCATTACGGAAGAGTTTTTTTCCCTCTGTGTATGGAATGCTAAAATTGCTGCACCCCTAATCCATTAAGTTTGCAATTCTAACTCGGAATTAATTTGCTTTTCTGTTCTCAAATCATCTGTGATGTTTTTGCTCCTCTGTCCTGCTGTATCACTGCATATGTGTTTGCTACGTATATTGATAATGAGGATAATATGGTAATATTACTCTTTATTACGATGCTAATTTGTGAAATATGATAATTTTACCCTTAATAATGCGTAATATGATAATATTTCCCTTATACCAATAATATGTAAGCTTATGGGTGGTGGATAGGCGTAAAATTTCATTTTTAAATATTTATTAAATCTGAAAAGCACTTTCATGTTTCTCCATCAGATTCCTCATTTTGAAGGAAATTTTTATTTTTCATATACCCGTATCTAAAGTTTAACATAAAAAGATAAAATAAAAAATGCAGCCTCAATACTCAAATGAAATTGGCTTCTTATTTTCGGAGATTTTCTCCGTTTTCCATAACATTTCATGATATTTCACGAAAATTAGCGAATTTTCACTATTCATAAGCACTTATAAGGTATAAAAAAAATTCTATATCAGAAAATGATATTTAATGACCTTGAAAAATGTTGGATGTTATCTTAAGGTTAACTACATGTCGTTTGGGTATCAAATACCGCGGAAAAGAGCATAACAGATTAGAGAACTGCATACCTTATTGGGCATTTAAACTACATATGCAGAGTTGCTTGCTTGCCTAGTACAGGAGCTATCATATCGATTATATGAACCTGCTTACAAAGGTCAAAAATTTGGAAAAGTAAAAAACATCATCACACTTCGGTCGAATTTTTCATGCTGAGAGACAAAACTATTTCCACCATTTCTTGCAAAAACATCCCTCTTCTTTTGCTTTTGTTAAAAATTAATCGATTTCCTGCCGCGATTCATCAAATTACTAAAGAAACCACACAACCAATCCTTCTTATCCAATTCACGATTTGCATATCAATTACCATCACCGTGCAATTGAAATTGATATGGCATTACCAATCCGTCATCTGGTAGTGTAAATGACACTAATTTCCCTAATGCATGCATGCATAAATCAACCCAACTTTTATTAACTCTAACATTTCAAAACCTTTGATAAGCCAACAGCACCAAAATAACATAAACACCACCAACAAAAAGTAAAAAATGAATAACCAAAAAGGCAAAGCTAGCAAGTAGTAAGAGAATCGTAAGTAAAGTGGTATCACGACCTCCATCCAGCCAAACATTTCCTCATTTGATTTGATATCAATCGATTAGGGCTTTTTAAACTTCTTGAAACATTCCATCTTTAAGTGGTCATTAGGTCCACTAATAACTGCTTTCTGACGCAGTCGGATTTGCAAGTTAACCTCCGTTTCACGGCCCAGACGCTGGAATGGCCGGGAAAGCTTAAGGAGAAAAATGCAGCCATTTCAGATTTATTTCTTCGGCGAGGGTCGAAGGTTATAGCAATCGTTAAAAGAAGCATCGGCTAGAAGAGTCGTAAACAGGGCTGGAAGTGAAAAAGCGTGGAGAATGGAGGCTTGTCAATATGTGACTTTGGTTTTCCAAGTTGACACATTAATGTGCTTGTTGCTTTTCTTCAGGAACTAAACATGGGAAGATTTGTAACATCTGCGCAGAGGCTGCACTCCTAAATCTCCTTTCTTCCAATAAAGCATACCTACCCAACTTATAGGGAGCCGTCCTGTCTCCAAGTTCGGGGGTGTACTGTGGTGAGAAATGTAATGTCTCCGCCCCCTGACGAACGAGAGGGCGTAAGAACTGAAGGGACGTTTGTTTGGTGGTGAGAACACACGTTGGGTGTGGATGATGGAGGAAGCGAGACGGCGTCTGCCATTTTTGACAAATTTCCCTTCTAAGGATTTGCTAGGATTTTTTATTCGATATGTTTAATGATTTGTAGCTTGTAATAAATGTGTGTAGTGTCTTTTATGTCCATGTTTGTGATTCCGTGTCTGTCGATGTGTGTCAACTGTTTTCATGAATTAAAATAAAACCGTTAAAGCGACACTTGGTGTAATTCTGCTTCTCCACAACCACACACGTCGTTACAGATTCAATAAAGTATCATCCTAAACATTTATAGTCAATTCATACTCATATGATACACGTCAAATGCGCATCGGCAGTTTAATTTTAGTAACCATTGCACATCCTTTAGGATGAAAAAGGATGAGATGTTACTGCACAGACAAGATAACGTGGATTTTTATATTAGTTGGCATGCTCAGTAACATTGTCACGTGACTTTGATATCCACTGTACCGTCCCCATTCTAACAGCCAGACACATGCCTAGGATGAAAAATGTTGGTGGAGCTGCATCTCAGGATGATCTGGAGTCTAATTTTCTTGACAAAGTTTCACAGTGAAAGAGGCAAAAACTTTTGGTATTTCAACTAGACATCTATTCGAGGGCTAAAGACGAAATCATCATCATCACACACAAAAACAAGCCTTCTAAAGAGAGTTAAAATTTTTATTTGTGTGTCACTTGCAACCAAAGGGGTTTTAAATTATTTTTTTTTACTTTCTCTTATACAAAATATCCATAAAGATAGTGCTGTAATCGTCGAAAAATGCGGCACAGTGTTTTTGATTAATCTTTAGGCCTCCCCGACACCGAAAAAACCACATTTTTGCATTTATATGTGTGTGGGGGGGCCTTTAAGTATTATGTAAACACTAAACACCATAATTCAGAGACGAATATTTGTCAATGTGTGAAAATTCAATTATTATTACAAATATTTGAAATTTTACCTGTGAACTTTGAATCAAAATTGTAGATCTTTAACAGTTTCAGAATCAAATCCACCAATAAGTAGACTGTTTGTCTGTCTAGTATTGTGAATGTGAAACCGATAACACGCAAAAATGCAAAAATTAGAAAAATAAGACGAGGTATATGGTCTTTACACCAACACTGAAGATTTGCATCGAATTCTGCACCAAATCCGTCAACAGAGAGAGATACTTTTCCACAAAACTCGATTTTCTTTACTTTGAAGTGTGGCCACGGTGGCCTTGTGGTGAGGCCTCAGCTTCGGGGCCGGAGGGTTCCAGGTTCGAAACCCGATTTCACTGAAGATCCACCGTGTATGTAAGCCTATTGCACATTAAATCATACGTAGGGGGCCAAACATCCACCCGCTGGTGTGGAGCGGAAGCTTGGAGGGAGGGGGGGTGCACGCTCAGATGTCGTTCTCGTCATCTGACCGCGGTTCAAAATTAAGAGGTCTGTCCCAAAACAGCTCTCGTGTTGCTGAAGAACGGGACATTAATATAACTAACTTTACTTTGAAGCCAAACACAAATCAACACGTCATATCGACGATTTTTTAGTTCCCCATCATATTTGTCCTATAAAAGTTATATGCATTCACTAATTTTTTACCTCCATGGCACCCCTGAGATCCGGGACAATATCTCCTCCTGCTCCCCTTCCGCACAGATACGTCACTTAAATCATGATCCCAAAAATGTTTTTGTCCGACTCAGGTCAGACTTTTGACTGGAGGTCTAAAATGGAAATTCATCAATATTTCGATGTTGAACTTTTTAACGATTACACTACTTCGCTTTGCTTAGGGGGAATGTAGGGACATTGATGCACTTTTTTTGAAAGCTAAAAATGAACGGTAATAATCAGATTTAATATGCTATTTTTATACATTTGGTAAGTTAATATAGGTTTTCAGTCGAGTTTTGGTCAGAAATGACATAATAAAATAATTATCACACTTTTTTCCTAAAATTGGATTTATTTTAATGAGATTGGAAAAATGAAATAATATAATGCCTCAGAAAATAATTTATCTCTACAAATAATAAAGGTGTGTGTGTGTGTGTGTGTGTGTGTGTGTGTGTGTGTGTGTGTGTGTGTGTGTGTGTGTGTGTGTGTGTGTGTGTGTGTGTGTGTGTGTGTGTGTGTGTGTGTGTGTGTGTGTGTGTGTGTGTGTGTGCGTGCGAAAATAAATTTACAACAATAAACTTCAACTTAATTTATAACAATACATTTCATTTTTGCAATGAAATTCAAACCGTTTTCATTGTTTAAACAAATACTTAATTGCGTGTTTCTCTTATATAGTTCATTTTTACTTTTTTCCATTTTTGAAAATGATGTTGCAAAGTAGTTGCCGTTAAGGCACATCGATACCCACAGAAGGCGTGTTTCAATGTCAAATCAACAAAAACAACGCCAATCTACTTAAAAATTGATTACAGTTCAGAAAAATAGATGTTTTTTCCTAACTTTGTAAATAAATTCCCTGGCAGGAAACGTAACTAGTTAAAGAAATCACACAACACATACTTAGAGTAAAAATCACTTAGACGAGAAGATTAGAGATTTGATTCATTCGTAAATTAAATTTTGACTAAACATGGCCGAAAAATATACATTGTTCTAAGAGTTACAGTGGCATATATATGAGGGGATTTGAGCATCTTGAGCCATTCCGATCACCAAAATTTATGGACTGTATCAATTACAATCGTATCAATCTACCCCAATTCCACCTAAATTTTAAAAATGGGAAAATCCGCACCAGGGTTTCAAAAAAGGGAGGTTTCTGTCTAACAAATGGATTTGATGTTTTACAGCTCAGCTGAAGTTCATTTCCTCTTCGTGTTCTTCATATAACGGCTATTAATTATGTAAGGTGACGAATTAATCTTTCACAGGGTCTGATACAGAGCATTTTTATCTATGCTTTAGAAATATGAATTTCAGTTTTGTTTGCTTTTTATTATCAACCATTACTGCTAATCATATTATTGATTATCTATTTCTTATGAAATGCTACATTTTCTCATCGGCTTTAAAATCCATTATCATTTTTCATTTATCAGTTTTTGTATTAATGTAGAGTTATGTTTGCTCTTCCAAATTAGCTCAAGATATGCCAAGTTTCTTCATTGTTAAAGAAATCATATAATTGTGCATTGTTCGGTTTCGTTTCTACAATATCGGTTCTCACTAAAAACTTCGCTTGTGTACGTTAGAACAACTCTGAAAAAATGTACTTCACCCATTCACCAATATTTTGATTATCTGAATTCATTTATCAAATATCAATACTTAGTATTTCCAAATCAAATTGAAACTTCCTTTTTATGCCATTAATCAATTATTTAATATCCTTTGTTATATCTCCCTTGAAATTAGCATTGTTCATTGTTTAACTGTTTTTATCGTTTAACGTTTCGCTTCTCAACTGTATGAGAACAAAATTCGTTCAAATAATACAAAGTTTGCCTTTAAAATTGATAATATTCGAGCTTGGTATAGCATACTTTAGTTTTTTACCTTTGTTGTGAAATATTCTTCAGATATTAAAGTTACTTTGCACTCGTGGAGGTATTTTTGCACCAGTTCAAAATTTATGTGAAAAGCGAAATAGAGATCAACTGATTAGGGGTACGGAATTGAGATTTTTTTTTCTAGCTTCTTCGGAACACTGACTAGAGTATTTCAGTCGTTAAACGTATATAATAATCATCCAGGCGGTTCCATGTGCAAATTTTTCAGCAGGAATTTTAGTGCTGAAAAATCTGTTTGTGGTGGGGAAAGTATGACATTTCTGAAGAAAAGTGCATTTAAATGTGAAAGATAATAAGCCTAGCTTCCATTTTGTTGCTTTGAATGCCAATTATGTTTGTTAGTTAAGTTCTAATTAATTTTTTTCTGACCCGTGGTAACTTTGCACCGAAAAGGGGGGGTGATTCTTCGCAACATGAAAATTTGTGATAATCAGCAACCCCAGTTGGTTTTTTAATTTATTTCGTATTAAATAATAAGAAGAACAATGTTTGCTTAATCTTCAGATATGCCCACGGCATATAAAAGGAAATTAGGGACTTGTAAGTTTATAGAGTTCTCTACAGAGACCATAGAAGCTTGATTAAACGCGGTTTCACAGGTTTAGGGTATTTTTAAAGCGGAAGAAACTTTTTTTGGCACCCAAAGTGAACGGTTTGTTACAAAATAAACCTAATTCATATAACTAATCCGGGAAATTCCCTGGTTTTCTCCAATGAGAAGTGAAAGACCGTTGCAACGAGTAGTCCAATTTAGTGACTTCGGTTTTCCTGGCAATACTATAGATCTTAAAATAATAAACTTTTATTTTACTAAGAAGGTGCGGTAATTGATAAATATATTAATAAAACTTTAATATACTAAACTTTTTAAAAACGGCAATAATTGGGTAAAAGGATTTATAAAACGCCATCCTGATTTGACCTAATTCAATGAAGTAAAATTGTTAATTATAATCAGGCATTTATGAAATTTATTGTTCTTGTATATTTCCACCCAGGCTTTCAATTAATATATCTAGAAGTGCATCCAGATAATTTGTTTTTGTAATATACTGAAAAAAGTTAACCAGTGCAAAGTATCCCCAGTAACTTTGCACCAGAACTTCGAAAATTCGTAATTAATTATTAAATCACTGTATGATCCAAATTCTGTTGCAAAACGTTTCTCTAATAATCCCTCAATGAGAGAAAAATTAGAAAAGCCTTTATTTTAGGGAAATACATGTATCTAATCTCGAAATTCTGTCGGCAGTCATGAAAATCGGTGCAAAGTAACCCCGTTTTACGGTAAAATTTCGATTACCCGTCACTCGTTTAACCGTCAGTTTATGTTATTCGTCATCGTCTAAGTAACTTAGATTTGCAGTATTACAATACATTTCCGTGCATTACTACCTTTTTATTGAAGTTCATTTTGATCGTTTTGTAAAATTAAATCCAACATGCATGTACATTCACTTTTAAAGAATTTTATTTCCATTTTCGTCACAAGCCAGCAGTGAAATCATGTTACTGTGCATATGTATAAAGGGATTTCTGTTATCCGTCTACTCGGTTGTCCATAACAGCCCTGGTCCGGACATGACGGTTAATCGAAGTTTCATTGTATTTAGTTTAGTTTAATTATATTAACCCTCCCGTTAGTCGTTTTCATCCTTAAATGGTTGCAATGAATTTCACAAATTTAATTCTATTTTCTAATAAGTTCACGCGTTTTAGATAGTTTTTTATAAATATGATAATTAGTCCCAATGATAATGTAAATGAGCATTCTGTAATAAAAATTCAAATTGTGATGTTTTAAAAACAGCTAACAGATTGCATGAGTATGTACGGTGGCGGCTCCTGCTATGTAATCTTGGGGGTGCTGTCCTCCCTGCGCATCTTTAATCCTTCACTGCGCAGTAATGCCTATTTGAACCACTTACATTTTGGGGAGCTTTTTTCATTAACTTTAAGTAGTTTTATATTTAATGAATAACTAATAGTATCTTTTCTTCAAATAGGTAAGTATTTTGACAAATTAATTTTAATAAAAAATTTAAGCTCGAAATTTGTTTTTCAGTTCCGTTTTCTGTAGTTTCCTTACTACATTAAAAAAATTAACATTAAAATGACAGTATAGAACAGAAATAAAATAATTTTCTAATTATTATTAATTAATTAACGAGGAAAATATTATTGTATAACTAATATAAACAGAAGTGTAAGTGAATACTATTTATTAGTATCGTTAAAAATTACTTAAAACTAAAATCCATTCTTGTTTTGTTTTCAGCGAAAGAACAAAAACATTAACCTTGATGCTTGCACGACGATTAAAAAAAATTTGTATCCATTGAAATCAAAATAGCTACATGTCATCGTATCCTGATTCATACTGCGTGCGTCAGAAAATATTTTATTCTTTTTTTAATGTTAGAAAGCTGAGTTCACGCTCTAATGTTTATGCAGTATCGGCAATTGCCAAGAAGAGAAAAAAAAAGGATTAATTTATTCTGTTACATCTATCTAAAGGTAGACTGCGATAATTAAAATTGGGAATATATTTATCAATATTCGGTAAGAAATTCTGTTCCTTTAAGCGAACCGTGTTTCATTCAAAATCGAGGCTTCTTAAACTGTCAATCATGATCCCAAATAGAAAGGTACAGAATATTAGGGTTCACGAAAATTTTTAAAACATATTTGTATCACGAAAAATTTCTATTATGTATTTCATCAGCATTTATAACTAAAAATCATCAAAAAAATCTTTTAGATCGCAAGAAATTCCAATAGTATAAAAAACATTTTTCAATTACATTTTTATTTATCATTAATTATCTTTCATTTCTTTATTTCTTTTCAAAGTTTTAGCACGCGAAAAAATTTTCCACCCGAGAAAACGTTTAAAACTCCGTTTCTAACGCGACGGGAACTGTTGACTTCCACAGTACCCTTTCAACTTAAAATTATGGTAGAGAAAGGTAGGAAAAGCCTACGCACGGTGATTGCGCATGCGCGCAGGCCGAATTCGGTGCTGCAAGGTTCTATAGTTCCGGTTTGAATTGTTACTCTCTCCTTTGCGCTTATTCTTCGGGTAGTGAAAAAATAAGATTGGAACTTCGTTTTCTAAGTAGGTTTTTTTTTTCGCGTTGCATTTGAATATCGTAATCGTTTAATACAAAATTGATTTAGATTGTTGATAAATTTAAATATTAAATGCGAAATAGAATAAATTGATTAAATTTACACAATGGAAAAAGTTGGGGGTGCTGCAGTACCACAGTCCCTACACACGAACCGCCCCTGCATGCCGTATGTATTAAATATTGAGAGCCTATATATATAGGGAGAGAAATAAGAGGTACTTTTTCTAAGAGCATACTGGATTGCCTTCACCAAACTATGTATCCAAATAATAAAGGACCATATTTACAAAGTTTTTTTTCACATGTGCGTCGACATTCATTGTTGAGTGAATGCTTGTTTCCCCTCATGATTTTTTGTGAAAATTTTATTAAAAGCAAAGTAATCAATAAAGAGTAGCCACACATATAAAACCTTCACTGGTTTAGCTAAAGACATTGCTATTGCCTTGAACGTCGGTAGCTTTTATACATACCGATTCCATTCATCATAACATGGTAAAAAGATATCCATTAACTCGCCCAAGCCGTCATCTGGAATCACCTCAAATATAGGGATGAGAAGTTGCCATATAAGTTAGCAGGTTCTTGCTTTCCTGGAGAGTACAATAGTAGTGTTGTTACTCATAAGCTCGTACATCTGTCTGAGGGATCTTCGCATGTGCTTCTCGCAATGAAGGTTATTCTGCATCGGCCACAGAAGCCGAATTCGCTATTCGCGGCGGCAGTTCATTCAGTTCATCCCTGGTGCCAAGGTAGGCCGGGTAATTCCTTATAGTTACGCATTTAACCATCGAAATTACAATTTCACTACCGGAATCATGAAACTTTAACTCTTAAATACCCAGTGTTGCCTTTAAGCAAAATACCCAATTTTGTCTTCTAAAATCTTAAGAATAAGACTGAAGCTCTAATGCTTGTTGTTGCCAAAGGGATACTTGCTGAAAATGTCATTAAATCAATTTCCAATATATAGATGGCGGCCTGAGCGCTAATGAAAAACTAAAAATTTTCGCTTGACGCTGCATCTTTTTTGCTTCATTTATATCAGAATATCATATTGTATTCTTCAATTTTAAAGGAAATTCCTTATTCGTATTATTAGTTCTTAAAATTCATCTGTGTTGAATATTATAGAATATTATCAAGGATTTCTTTTTTCTGAACTAAAGATCAATGCTGTCGATTGGTAGCAAGCTGGCTTTTTTTGTTCCGAAAACCATACTTAAAACAAAATAGGATTTTTAAAATTACTTTTCGCATGTTTTCTTCGAGAAATGAAAGTCAAAAAACATTTTGAAATTGTTTTTTTAAAAATCAGGCATTTAAGGGTTAAGATTAATATTAGGCGTAAACCTAAACAGTAATACAATAAAACAATGCACCATTTATTTGCACAATCACTGATTAAGGCCTCTTTCATAAAAGAAATATATTCTTCTATAAAATTGTATCAACTTACAACACGCTCAGTAGTTCCGTGAATATTTTAAAACCCAATATCATTCTTGGAATCAAGCCTACATAATTATACCCATTTTGAAAAGTGTCTTTAAAAACTTTTCGCCTTTTATTTTAATTCACCTTTGGAAGGTAGTAATTTCTTATGCTTTTTCCACAGCAAATGTTTCTTTGTGTTACAATATTTTCAGTTACACCCTATCTACATATCAATCTCACGCATGGAAACAGATCGACAAATTGATAGATAGATCAATATCTATATTTGTTGTGCAGTCGAGAAGTATCCAAGCATTAAGCTACAAAACACCTATTAAACTAAAATAGATATTCCGTTAATGACACTTAATTGCTTAAAGAGACTTCAAAATGTGTGTGAAATAATCTTCATTACATCGAATCGGAAAAACGTGCGTAAACAAAACAGATGCGGCTCTAATTATTAAATGGAACCAACCAACCAAATCAAAATCAAAAAATATCACTATGAAAAGCCTCTTTGTTTTGATTGTGTTTCTATCACTTCCAATTCAATACGAACGCAGCACGCTACCAACTTGCATTACAGATGCGATTTCTCTCGTCGTGGCTAAAACATCTGTTAGGTAATAGTTCCTAATTGCTGGCTACCGTTTGCAAACGATTCTAATCAGCCACTTATTGCGCGTTTCGTGACTGGAACCCCGCGGCGACTGGGTTGGTTTCTTTCACCCAATTCCGAAAATGATGCGAAGTTAAAAAGTTGTTGTTGCCCCTTTCTGCAAATGTCATGATTAATGCCCGCTTTTTCATTGTTATTTAATTCGACTTTTCCGTTTACCACTGCTGAGCAATGACACTCCCGCAGAGCCGATTCAGACAGAATTTCGATCCAGTTCTGTGGTTTGTGTGGTAGTTTTGTGGGTTCTAGCG
The DNA here is from genome assembly GCA_013235015.1 of Araneus ventricosus. Taxonomy (NCBI): domain Eukaryota; kingdom Metazoa; phylum Arthropoda; class Arachnida; order Araneae; family Araneidae; genus Araneus; species Araneus ventricosus. The sequence continues at coordinate 64,412 of BGPR01004520.1, read as the reverse complement.
CCATCTATTGATTGATGTATTGACTAATCACTTTTTAGACGGATTTCAATCGCTAGAACCAGTCTAATCATTTTCTTTCTGAGAAATGGAGCGGGGGGGGAAATTTCTTTTAAAACTATGATCCATTTGAAATTAATTTACAATTTTAAAAGTCAAATTAATTTACAATTTTAAAATCAATTAAAAATATCTGGTTTTGGAGGTTGGGAAGGGGCCCGGAATTTTCATCGCCAAAGGACCCTTAACGGCTTTAATCCAATCCTGCCCATTTGTTCGTGTAGCACACCTTTTATTTATTCAGAAATAATCCTTATTTTTTCAGGGATATTTTTATAAGTCAGTTTGCAGTAGCAAATCAAGAGCATTATTGCATTATTTCTATGTAACTTATCAGGTCGATTCAATTTTAATGTAATCTTTTGTATCAAAATGTTTTTCTTTTAACCTGGAAGGGTAAGTGTTGAAAAAAGTCGTGATGAGCTATCCAAGTTTTTCTCTCTCAAGATCCTCTGGCAGGAAACTGGTTATATCTTGAATCAAAGTTTAATAAAATTTAAATTGCCCGAATTTTATCAATATGTTTTAAATTTTTCCAGACTGTAAAAAATGGCTGAATTTTCGACTCATATGTCCGTTTCATTTGATTAACTTTTGAGCTACGCCATAATATCGAAATAAAGCAGATGTATCAATGGAAGTTTTCATATTCGTCATAGTATTTTTATACACATTTATTCCTTTTAAAATACAATAGGAACTGTAGTAGTCAAATTATTTAGGGTGGGGCGAAATAATCGAAAGTCGTAAATTTGCAACGCCTGTATGTGGAAAAGTTGCCTATTACAAAGCCTATTTATAATACGAAATCTCAGCCAAATCAAATTAAATCTTTGGCTGCCCAAATAACTTTGAAATTCAGCTATTTCGCCTAATTTGTCACAAAACTAACAAGAACGCATTCAGAAATTATAATAGCTCTAATTTCAAACCAAGAGTGGTTGAAATTAGACTTTCAGAGAAATCAAGTTTTTACGGATCAAAAGACATTTCGACGAATGGTAATTGGAAATATTCTCTATTATTACACGCACAAATTATTCTACGAATTCTGCACGATGTCTTCCGCTATTCTAAATGCCGCACAATATCGTGAAGATATAATGGAAATATTGTAGGCTAAATAATTTATTATCCCTATCTTCGGAAAAGTTGCTACCTATAAGTGCAATCATCTCTTCGAAACTTGAACTTCCAACAACGTAATCTTTGTCTTCCAATTTGCCGTTTTTTTCATACACATCTTCGCTTTTTTCAGTGAGAAAACCTAGAACTCACTGCATAGAGGTGCTTCATATAGAGTTCCACCCTTTGTTTGCTCCCTAACATTTAGAATAATTGCCTTATAGAACTTAGAGATATCGACTAAATACAAAGGCCTAAGTTTTTCACGTGCTTTCTGCTGTAGGCCAACATTGCTACCAAAATGTTTTCTGAATGACCAAATTATGCAATTTCATTGTAATGTGTGAACTATTATAAGTCATCAGGCAGAAATCGACATTTTTTTGTTAAGTTGTGAAATTGTTGAGACTCTGATACCGACAAGATGACCGAGTATTAATACCAAATCATGCGCATGGGTGTACTCTAATAACATATTTCTGTTAAAACTTTCAAGTTCTCTGATCGGTCTCTTTTATTGAAACATATAACCCCAAAATACTATTTGTTATCGTTAACACTCTGACTGCATATGTATTCCGCGATTTCCGCGGGTTCGAAGTTCGTTTGTTTTCTGCTGCATCCTGAGATTTCCGCAAGTTAATGGGTTTATTTAGTACTTTTAAGACGTTTAATCATATTATACTGATAAAGTCATGTATGTAAATAAAAATTCGCTTGGTTCAGCGGTATCTGAACATGTTTTAAAACATTGCATCTAAATAGTAATTCAAAAAAAAATTATGCAGTAAGAGGGTTAATCACCTGAAAAGATTCATTTTCCCTAGATCCTTTCGTGACAAGTTTAATGAAATATTTCTTTTTAATATTTCAGTACACATTTTGCAGATATAGAGATAACTTGTATAAAGTTCACCAAGGGCAACATCAGGCAAAGCTATTTCCATCTTTTCAAAATTTATTACAGGCGCTTTTCATAAGATTCTAAATTTTTTCCCCAAATTTCTTCACAGTATACTTTTGGCTCAGTAGTTTTTCCGTCCAAATGATGCAATAGATAACGAAATGGCAATTCATTTGCATGTAACGAATAAAAAATTGCAGATAATGTGCCATAAAAGTTCTAGTTGTCTTATGATATCATTTTTAGAGCCTGTATTCATCCTTGTACCATCACACCCAACAGCTTGCAACTTAGAACGATCGACTTTTTTCTAAAAAAAGTTAATATGCTTGTTTACATGTAATGAGAAGTACCAGATACAGGAGTGACATGGCCAAGATACATAGATCCTGGTTCTAAAATTAGAACAGCATGTTTCTCTGTTATGTTCTTTCTAATTACCCTTTCTCCTTCGTGAACTATAATCAAAGTCTTGTCTTTTCGGCTGTCAAAATATATGTCATACTCCGATGAAGAGCGTTTTCCCTCACTTTTTCTTTTCAAGTCACTGAGGTTTTTATTCTTTCCCTTCTGATTTTACTACGATCAACTACTTTAAAAGAATCGCTTTTGTTAATTATTCCCATATCTTTTAAAGCTGCATTTAGAAGAATTTCTGATGATCTATCAGAAATACTAGTTCTGTCTCAAACATGTGCTACATTCGGAAATGCAGTTCTCATTTGCGAAGTTAAAGAAGAATCATGATTTATAATTGTGTTTTTCGTTTCACATCGTTTATACTTAATATCTTAATCTTCATCAGATAAACTTAAAGGATTTAAAATGTGCCCCATAACAGGAAAAGGAAATTTATTAGCACTGTGTGGCATTCAGAATAGTGGAAAACATCGTGAAAAATTCGTATAATATCTTGTGCGTGTAATAATAGAGAATATTTCCAATTACCATTCGTCGAACTGTCTTCTGATCAGTAAAAACTTTTGATTTCTCTGACTTTAATTGAGAGTAATTTACAATAGTTAATTTACAAGAGTGGTCTAATTTCAACTACTCTTGTTTTGAAATCAACAATGCAAACAATGTAACATTATTCAATATTTTGGAGTAATGTAATATGCAACAATGTAACATTTAAACAATACAACAATGTAATGTAAACCAGCAACGAAATCTTTATTGATGTTTATATTTTAAGTCCATTATTGTTCTGAACTGTCTGTTCAGTTCAAAGTTTTAATTGTACTATTTGATATTAAATGAATTGGTGTGATTAAAAGGGTTCTACAAAAAGCGCGATTTAAATTACAACGATGATTGCTGCGCATTTGATTGCTTGTTGGGTTGTACTGCTTTTGATTTCCAGTTTGTATCAAGTTTTCCTTTGTGGAATATTGTTTTACACAATATATATGATTCCTTTCTTTGTGATTCCTTTTATTAACATTATTTTTTACGCTGCATTCTTCCTGTGAATTGCTTGATGTTAAAATCATTACGTAGAGAATGCAATGGCTGATTCAATCAAGACAGACGAATCAAAATACAGTAGAATCCCGGAAATCTGAACTCCGGTAATTGGAAATTCCGGATAATCTGAGAAACTTTTTTTAATTTTCTGAAAACTTTTTACTGAAAAATGAAGGAAAAATAACAGTTAAGAATCAGAAACAAAGCTAATGTTTATTCCTAACTTAAAAGAAGTATTTGAAGTGGTCTTTAAGAATGAATACAGCTCCTTAATTAGTAGAAAAAAACTCGGATGTTTTCTTTTTACCCTCAACTTGTTTGCCATTTTACCGTTCGAATCGCCGCGTGCTCTTTCTATATGCTTTTACAGAGCACCCAGAAGCAACACTCTACTGCATTTGGACATCAAGAGTATTTTACGGAATTTCCCGGAATCCGAGCAGGGGTCGGCCCCAATTAGTTCGTATTCCCTGGGGTTCTACTATATTATCATACCACGGTGTTTCGGATTAAAGGTTCATATTTCTTTTCTTTTTCGTTTTTTTCATATAAATGTTGAATAATCTAGAAAAGGCACGCTCTATAAGTTTAGCCGTACAGAGTCTACGCTCATGATTTAAGAAATTCTACACTAAACAAAATAGAGTAAAATCTCTCGCAATCAGTTTCCAATTAACCAGCAACATCAAAACAACGGTACTTTTGATGGTATAAATTTAAATCTGCGATTTACGCATATGATATTTTTTAAAATATACATATGCTATAGATTAGTAAAGAGAAGAAATAGGCTTGAGTGGATGTAAGCAATTATGTTCCCGTCAAACACTCTCTTGATGACGACGAAATGATCTAACATTATTTGTACAGGGAAAGGAGAAAAATGATGTTAAGGAGGGAGAGGATGAAGACGAAAACAACACTCAGACCCCCCCAAAAAAGGCACGTAGAAAGAAGTAGATGAAGAATTACAATGTTCATCTACGTTAGTGTATGATGTTATGAAGCTTTCAACAAACTTCATAAAATTTACCATACAATGTTCATCTACGTCAGTGTATGTTATGAATCTTTATTGTATATATAATGAATTTTTAAAACTCCTATGGCAATCTTATAAGCTAGCAAGCATTTGAAGTTATATGTAGGGTTACCATAATTTTTTAGTTGAAATCTTGTCAAACCGGAAGGGTTGAAGTCTTGGAGAGGTGGGGGAGTTAGTAAACTATAAACTTTTAGATGCTACCTACGACCCTTTTTTAATACGACACGACTAGCACAGAGTTTGTAGAAGTGGAAAGAAATTTAATACGTCAGAATGCAAAGAATATGAAATTTTAATTAATGTTTAGTAATTAAAAATTATATTGATGAAGTACAGAAATAAAACAAAACTGTCAAAGGTTTTAATTTTCAGTTTTTGGCTGGACAAGAAGGTTCATTCACTTTCTCATCAACAATGGATGTAAACACTGCAAACAATGAATTTTCTTTCATTGGCAGAATGACATCAACTTTCTCGAATACTCAGATTTTCTAAATTGAGTGACGAATACGGGGGGCGGGCGCTATGTGGCTGCAGCCATCCCCCACAACTAAACCAGAAAATTTTGGATTTTTATAAAATCACTACACCTGTTTGTTCTTAATCTCTTTTTTTTTAAATAAAACGTGGCAACATTGCTTTCTGGCTTAACAGGCTAGAAACTTTTCCCGCCTTTGTAGTCATTCAACTCGTACTTATAGCGTTAACGCTGGTGAAACATGTTTTGGCTATTTATTTCATTGTGTTTTTATTAAATTATCGAAAGTATTGTAGTGTCTTTTGTGATTCTTATTGTCAGGTGTGTGAAGTTAAGTGTTTTGATTTACCAACGCCATAAAGTCACGACGATTTAAATTTTTTATTAACTCAGGCCCCCTACCCGACCAAAATTCTGGATTCGCCATTGTCTCAATTACAACCAAATTTCTCTTTCGCCGCATTCACTGGCGTAAATCCGGATACTAGTCCGGACGTGAGCTTGAAATCCGAACTGTTCGGATGAAATCCAGGCGTATAGTAACCCTAGTTAGATGCCATCACAGTGAAAAATTCCTAATTTTCATTTGATAATGGAAATTTTAAAATGCTTTTTCATTTTTTTCTGAAATATAAAATTACGTGTATGTGTACTAATTTTAAATAATTTGTATGCGATTTCGATATTAGTTTTTTAATCGTGGCTGATATATTGAAAAAACGACCAACGGATTTCGTATGCTGCAATTTCTAAGATGGCGTCTCAAAGCATGAACAAGTAAGTTCCAGAAACATATTTATCGTGTAGCTACAAAAGTGGTTATCTCCATAAATGAAAATTTTTAGGAAAAGTGGATTTCTGTCACATCTAGCCAAAATGAGATTTAAAAAAAGGAAATAAACTGCGTGGCATTCGGAGCGTTTTGACAGTATTTCAATACACAATTTATGGTGGCTAAGTATGGAAAAGGTGAAATGGGTTTAAAATTTTTAAAAAAATGGCTTTGTAAAAAATAAGGATGGCCAGTTTTGCAGCTACACGACTCATATATTGACTTATCCGGAAAAATCTCTTATACGGCATTGGCAAGGTCCCGTTATTGCCGTTTGAGTCAGATTCTCCTATATTACAGAACTTCGAGGAGTTGGCCAAGATTTTCTTTCTGAAAAGCGTCTATCAGCTCGAATTCGAAGTTAATTGTGCATAATTCGGCGAGCCTGAACTGATTACCTGTATCGTATAGCTACAACAGTGACCATCTCCATAAATAAAAATTTTTAGAAAAAGTAGATTTTTACAACATCTAGCCCAAATGAGATTTTTTTTAAAAAAACTGTATGCCATTCGATAGTGTGTTTTAATATGCAATTTATGGTGGCGATGCATGAAAAAGGCCAAATGGGCTTAAAATTTTTGAAAAAACTGATTTGTGGAAAACGGAGATGGCCATTTTTGCAGATACAAGACATTATATTCAATTATCCGGAAAAATATCTTTCCTGGCATCTGCGAGGTTCCTTTGTTGCTGGTTTAGACAGATTCCACTGTATTACAGAACTTCGAGGAGTAGGCTTAGTTTTTCTTTCGGAAAAGATCAAATAAGAATCCTTGGAAAAACGCATTTGTGAAAAATTAGGATGGACACTTTTGTAACTTCAACAAGACATATATTACTCACTTATCCGGAAAAAATCTATTCCCGGTTAAGGCAGATTCTACCGTATTACAAAACTTCGGGGAGTAGGCTTAGTTTTTCTTTCGGAAAAGCGTCTATCAGCTCGAATGCGAAGTTAATTGTGCATAATTCGGCGAGCCTGGACGGCAAACAATTGCGGTGGCCTCAGCTGCAGCAAACTCACGCTCAAGTGACGTAATTAAAGTCGTGCTATCAGCCGCGAGATCTGGCATTTGTTTACCCTCGCAACGTAATGGATGCCATTCCCTCAGCTGAGCACGCAGTGGTGGGACATTTTTAGACGGCCGAGGCGTGTCGAGACGAGAATTACAAAAGAGGAACGTGTCAACAATCGACGATTCTTTACATACTTTAATTTCCCCCGCGCACCTGCCCGCTGCAAGAATTTCAAATATGATGATCGCGGGGCGGCCATTTGAGAAGTGTTCGAAAATTCGCACCCGCCTACTATAAGTTTGCACTTTGCAAAGAACCCGATCCAGAACGATAGTAAAATTCGCTTGTGAGCAAATGTTTCATTGTGTTATAGTGAATTCCCTTCAGAAAAAAAAGTTTTATGAACCATAATTGTATGCCATGGTTGCTAATTGCTAGTGTTTGTAAAAACTTTTATGCCATGTTATCTCGTTTTATGGTGCACTACAAACGGCTTCTGCATAATTTAAGGGTTGGAACTACGTCATTAGAAGCAGTGATTGCTGAGTTTTGTTTCCTTTTGTATTTTCGCAGACGAATAAACTTTGCACAGAAGCCGTATAACGGTATATTTGGTAACTTATTTTTACTAACTCGTATACGAAGTAAACAAGGAGAAAGTATTGCAATCGTCAAAAAGAATTCGACCTCTAAATTCAGAGGTCACGTTTCTGACGGAGAAGTCTGAAAGTCCGAAATTGTAATTTTTTAATTATGTCTGCCTGAGAGCACGATAATTTAAGAACGCATCTAGACGAGAGAAATTTTGTATGCAGTTTTTACACTAAGATTGTAGATTGAATCCATCTAGGGGAAGTCTGTCTGTTCATTCAAGTGGATGTGAACACGATAACTCGAAATGCAACAAGCTAGATAGATGAAATCGGGAATATTGTTTTATAATCAAAATTGTAGGTTTTTTTACAGATTTTAGATCAAAAGTTATGAAGGAATGACTGCCTGTCGGTGTTCTTATTCATGTGTATATGAACACAATAACTCATAAAACGCAGCAAGGTAGATGCATGAATTTTAGTGCATTAATTTTATACTAAAACTGTAGATCCGTATGTAATTTTGGCAAAATTTGTCAGGCTAGACTGTCTGTCCGACTAGTTGTTAATCAGTGGCGTCGCTGCAACTTTTGCCGCTCGGGACGAACTTGCAACATGCCACGCTTGATTTATAAATTACATAGGGCACATAAGCCTCAAAATAAAGATAATGAATTCCTAGGGGAAACCAGCGGGAGTGGCCTCCCCTAAACTTTCTCGTATACTTTTCAAACATTTGTCATTTCCCTTCCCCCTGCGTTGATAAAAAGTCCGAACCAACTGTAACCCAGAATGCAATGACTATCAGAAGGTTTTTCATTGTTGATTATAGTGATAGTAAAATATTGAGGTGAAGAATCATATTCAAAAAGATACGTATGTATTAAAACTTCGCAATATTTATTTTCTTATCAAACTCGAGCAATGCAAGTTCCGCGTGCGGAGAAGAAAACAGGAGAATAGCTTGCCAGCTGAATAGCTTGCGCATGCGCAGAGATTGCTTCCAATACGCAAGTAAAACGAGACGCCCTAAATGTTTGCTTCCTTACAAAATCTCGCCGCCAGAATTGGTTTTTGGCAAACTGCCAAGTTTTCGGAGTATCCCTTCTTTGCACAGGCATTTACGCATGCGCATGGAGTTGCACAAGTATGCTATTATACAGACCGACAGACAGTCAGCCCGTTAACGGATTTGGCTCAAAATTTTATACGGACCTACATTCATGACGATAAAACTGTGTACCAAATTTTATCGATCTGGCTTTTCAAGTTTTTGAGTTATAGCGTTCGCATGACATCGAACATGCAGACAGACAGACTTCCCGTTGACGGATTTTGTCCAAAATTTGATAGAAACCTACAAATTATGTTTAAAGACCACATACCAAATTCCATCCCCGTAGCTCTAATAGTTCTCGAGTTATCGTGTTCACAGACAGGCATAATTCCAAAATTGTATTTTTCGGACTCAGGGAGGTCTAAAACGTGGAGATTCGTCAAAATCTCGAGTTCGAATTTTTTGACGGTTACAATACTTTCTCTTTGTATACTTCGTATACGAGAAAGTAAAAAGCATTTTATTACTGTCATAATTCGTCATTTGACGCCCTCGATATCTGCAAATAGGTTGCAAAATCGCGCGTCCACCTTTCTTCCTTTCACATATCGGCAATTTACCGACAAAAGGCAAAAAATACTAATTAATTTCATTTAATTACAATTTTTTTTAAATACATAATGTGCCTCTATTATTCTTAGTTGCATTTTTTTTCTTGCATGTCTGATTTTGCTGACGCTTTCGAAGCGCGGCTCAGGGCGGTCTGACCCCCTTTAGCTACTCCATGGTTGGGAATGCGATAGCTCAACGGGAACAAGACGTCCAAAATGTTTACTCGATTCTCTTCACTATACTACGAAACTTAACACACAAAACGGCAATATTGTGTAAGTGTACGAGAAAGTTGAGGGGCAATATACCTGTTGGGTCAGTTTGAGTTCGTAACTGTTAGAAAACAGGTTTTATTGAAATATAGAAAAAATTATTTACATTTAGACATGAAGTTGTTTTCGTAATAAGGCTGTGGTGTCCAAATGCGAAGAATGTATTCAGTTTTGCAATTCATTTTTTTTTTTCAGAATGCATGCTAACAAAACTGAAGCATTTGCTGGAAGCTTTTGAAGAATATCAAGAATTAAATTCGAACGAATGAGGCGTGTCAAGACGAGAATTACAAAAGAGGAACGCGTGAATAATCGTCGATTCTTTGCATACTTTAATTTGCCCCTCCACTGCAAGAATTTCAAATATGATGATCATTTTATGATATGGCTGTCATTTGAAAAAGTGTTCGAAAAATTCGCATCCGCCTAGAGGAAAGAATGTAACCTGCTTATGTACAAAAACCAGCAAGATTGTTCTACAATCGACTTTCTCATCTGCTTACATAATATTACGGGTTTTTGGAGTTTAGCTTCGTATTATGCTGAAGAGAATCTAGAATGCATTTTGGGCCTTTTTCCGTTCACCGGTTGGGTCTAAAATGTATAGAAGATCTTTAATTGTGGAGCAAAAATATGTACTAGAAATCAGCCATCTAGGAGGTTACGTTTTCGAATTCTCGTGTTCACATATACACGAATAGCAGACCGACAGACAACCAACCTAACAAGTGATAAAGACACATGCCAAATTTTACCAATCTAGCTCACTGCAATTTTGAATTATCGCATTCACATGGGCATGGACGGATAGACTAGATACTTCTCTTGAACATTTTGTCTAAAATTGCAAACAGATTAATAGACCACATCCAATCTCGATCTTGTTGTAAAGGTCACATTCCAAGTCGCATTCATTTGGCTTGTTCCATTTTCGAGTTATCGTGTACGAACGTAAACAAATATAATTCCAACCAGCGGGAGTGACCTCCCCAAAACTTTCTCGTCTCGTCCCTAACACTGGTGGGGAAAAAATACACCAAATGCCAGAAACAAATTCCATTCCCTAACACAAATAGGGAAAACGCGCGAATCGTTCGCGCCTTTTTTTGCGTCGTAGAATGGCGAAGAAACCGAATATGCAATTTGAACGCTTTTTTTTTCAACCGATTGAAAGGAAAATTAGGCAAGAATGTACAATTAATGTTAGCAGACCAGATACCAATTTTTATTTACCTAAGTCATAGGGTTTAGAAGTGATCATGTTAACAAGTATGCGATTATACAGGCCGACAGACAACAGACCCTTTGACGGATTTGGTCCAAAATTTGAGACGTACCTATATTCTTGATGATAAAACCGTGTACCAAATTTTATCCATCTAGCTATTTAAGTTTTTGAGTTATCGTGTTTACATGGTCGCGGACGGACAGACAGCCAGACAGACTTTCCATAGACGGATTTTCTCCAAAATTTGACAGAAACCTACAAATTATGTGCAAAGATCACATACCAAATTTCATCCCTCTAGCTCTAATAGTTTTCGAGAGGACGTGGTGGCCTAGTGGTAAGGCCGAGACCTCGGGACCGGAGGGTCGCAGGTTCGAAACCCGAATCCACTGAAGATCCGCCGTGTATGGAGCCTGTTGTCCGCTAAATCATATGTAGTGGCCAAGCGTCCTCCCGTTGGTGTGGCGCGGAAGTTTGGAGGGGGGGGTGCCAGCTCAGGTGTCGTCCTCGTCATCTGACTGTGGTTCAAAATTACGAGGTCCGTCCCTAAATAGCCCTCGTGTTGCTTCAAAACGGGACGTTAATATAACCTAATAGCTTTCGAATTATCGCGTTCATACACAGACAAACATAATTCCAAAATTGTGTTTTTCGGACTCAGGGAGGTCTAAAACCTGGAGATTCATCAAAAACTCGAGTTCGAATTTTTTGACGATTGCAATAATTTCCCTCTGTCTATTTCCGAGAAAGTAAAAATGTATTTTACGGACTCAGCGAGATAAGAGACGTGGAGGTTCTTCAAAATATCGAGGTCGGATTTTTTGATCGGCCTAATGGCCACATACGTTCCGGAGATTAGACTTCATTCCCTATTGGTAATTAACTCCCATTTTTACAAGGGTTTTATGTTCTCAGTGTTCTTAAGGAGTTAGGGAATAGAATTATGATTAAAGAAACTTGGAAACACTCTCAGATCGCAAATGGCAGACATATTTTTGTTGTCTTCGTAACAAGATTATTATTACGAAGCTGTAAAGTTGCTTCCCCGACCTGATAATCTTATGGCAGGAAAGAGTGTATTACAGATATTTTACTGGAATAGACCCAGTCGACTATACGATTGGAGCATATTTTCACAGGAGATTTCCAGAAAACGGAAAAAATTAAAAACTTTAAACTCGTAGTATACTTCTTTTAGTATGTCAACATTAAATTAAACAACTTTTCAAAGTTAAATTTTAATCATGCAAAAGTCGTGTCGAAATGGTTAAATATCTTGTATGCTTCGTATACGACAAAGTAAAAAGATCAAAAGTAAAGACCAAAAAAAGTTTGTATGTGTAAGATTATGGTTGAAAATACCTCTGCGTAAGACCATATGATTAAGACGAAAACAAATGAACTTCTGGAGGAAAATGAACTTTCCGAACGTTAATTGCTTAAGTTCTAATTGATCGTTCGAATCAGGGTTGCCATATTGGCCTTTTTAAGGTCAAATTACGGAAATTTGACCTTTTTTCAAAGCTCTTGGCCTTAGGAATTTTTATTTGGCCTTAAATTGAAATTTGGCGTTTTTTGGCTTTATTTTCGTTAATGACTTTTCGAACAATTTTTATTTACTTATTCTATTGTTTTTTAATAAATTTTTGACATTACACATTTCGAATGATATATAATGAGCTGTCAAACGAAATAGCTCCTGAATAGAACAAGTATGTTTTAAATTTCTTTCACTTAAATTTTAGTTTAATAATAGAGCATTGAACATATGCCTATCAAGTGAGACTCGTTTTCATGAAGGATAGCCTTTTTTTCTAATATCAAATGAAGTTTTCAGTCAATTTGGCCTTATTTTTTAGAAGGTTTGGCCTTATTTTTTAGAAGGTTTGGCCTTATTTTTTAGAAGGTTTGGCCTTATTTTTCTATTTTGATCTGGCAACCCTGGTTTGAATCGTCTGATGATACGATTTCGATACTTGCACTCAGATGATGGATAACAGAAACTGACGGTTAATCAAAGTTTTACTGTAATTCCACAATACCTTTAAGATTCAGAAAGATATCGGAATTTTGGCCAGCGCTGTTTTATTTTAAATGCCATCTGCTGCCCCCAGATGGCGTTTGCTCAACCATGTTCCTATGTGATTTTGGATGCTTATCGAATGCCTGACCTACCCTTTCATTTTTGCCAGATATTTCCGAGTACCCTTTACAAAAGTAGTTAATGTATACAGAAATAAAAGGATTAGATTTTTTTAGCTGATGACGGATAACAGAAACTGACGGTTTAATGAGTGACGGTTAATCAAAGTTTTACTGAATTCCACAAATAGCTTCCTCGGACTGAGTGAGATCTAAGCTGCAAAGTTATCGAAATCCAGAGGTTGAATTTTTGACGATTAGTAAAGAATATCAAATGCTTGAGCGACAATCTTAAGTGGCAATACCTGCATTTCTTTCAGAGAATATTTCGAGGGATGTACACGCTCTTTTTGTGCCACTTTGCCTTGAGCATGTAACGACTTTTGATATTTCTCTGTACCGTTTTCCATGCAGTTCCATTACATTTCCTACCAATTGCGTCATTTTTTTTCTTTATTTGTTACGCCACTTACGTTATTCATTGAATTATAAGTTTAGAAAAGTCAGCAAATATTACGAAGAACGAAAATAAAGGTTTTTGAAATACAATAATGTTCAGTTTAATTTAGTTATATTAACGTCCGGTTTTGAAGCAAGACGAGGTCTATTTTAGGACGGATCTCGTAATTTTGAACCGCATTCAGATGACGAGGACGACACCTGAGTTGGCATCCCCTCTCCAAACTTCCTCACCACACCAGTGGGAGGACGTTTGATCCCCTACTTATGATTTAGCGTACAAGCCCAGTACACGACGGATCTTCGGTGAAATCGGGTTTCGAACCTGGAACCTTCTGGGCGACACCTTACCACTAGGCCACCGCGGCGTCTTGAAATACAATAAAGCATTGTTGACACGTCTTTCAAGGGATTGACCTATAAATGAAAAGACGTATAATCGAAATTTTAATAAATAACTTTGATTATTACAAATTTAATGTAAATTCATTTGAAAGCAATAATTCTAAAGCTTTTTTAGATAGTACTAGTTTATTACTACATAGTATGGAAAGAATTAAATTTTAAAATTAAACGCTTATCATAAAAAAAGAGAATTATACCTTTAGTGCATATCTTGAGTACTTATTACACATTTCTTATATGATACGATTTATGTGTATAGACGTTTATTTGAAAGTAGGTAGGCGTAGTATAGGTAGACGTTTATTTGAAAATGGCAGGGAGGAGAAGGACGTTAACACCCTGGTTTCTAGGAAAAGTTTCCTCTTTAATACGAACGGAGAAATAATGAATGAGGCAGAAAATCCGTGAATTTTAGAACAGGGGGAAAAGACGCATATCCGAAGCTTTGCATCCTTTGCCTCGTATAAACGAAGTACTTTATCATTACAATAGTTACAAACTTAATCGGTAATGTGGTGAAATGACATATAAATGCAAACGACGTATGATAATGATATAAATGACGTATGATATAAATGAGAAACGTATAATCGGTGCTTTACTTCTTCTCTTCTGTCAGCTGAGTTGCTGAATGGAGGACAATGCATTGAACATTTCGTCGTCGTTCAGGCAAAAGTCACCAAGTCCAAAACTGAAGTTTCGAGATGTGGTCAGTTTAAACTTAATTAATTTTGAGTCGTTTTGATAAGTAGAAAAAACTATTTTGCAGATTTCTATCTCCTACGGTTGATTTGCTGATATTTAGGTAACAAGTTACTGTCACCAAATGATTAATTGCAATTTCTAATTAACTACAGAGAGGCCGCGGTGGCCTAGTGGTAAGGTCTCGGCTTTGGGGCCGGAGGGCTCCAGGTTCGAAACCCGATTCCACTGAAGATCCGCCGTGTATGGGGCCTGTTGCACGCTAAATCATACGTAGTGGTCAAACGTCCTCCCGTTGGTGTGGCGTAAAAATACCCACACTGGCCCGGCCTACCCAAAAAGGGTGTAAGGCCGGTAGAGGACCAGTGCGGAGACATCCACCAGCATGTAGAGGACGGGATTTATTGGGTACAATAAAAAAAAAATGATACAGGCATTGCCCGAACAGGGGCAGTAATTTTAAATACAAGAGAGCTGGGAGTGTAAACATGGTTCGACCCACCTCGGTGGGGAGAAAATAGCTTGAATTACTGCTCGGGCAAACAAGGAACAGTAAAAATATATAAAAATAGATAAGTATTGAAAAAGAAACGGAAGTTTGGAGAGGGGGGTGCCAGCTCAGGTGTCGTCCTCGTCATCTGACCGAGGTTCAAAATTACGAGGTCCGTCCCAAAATAGCCCTCGTGTTGCTCAAAACGGGACGTTAATATAACTAAAACTAATTAACTACAGAAGTCTGTCAAAAGGTTTTTGTGGACATAATGACTTCTGCCTGAACGACGACGATATGGTATGCCCAAATGAGCGACTTTTGCAGAAGTGGCATTATTCCATGCGGTAGAACTTACAGATCTCTGGTAGATGGCCGCTTATTACTAAGTCTAAAAAGTTCCGGAACTCATTTTATTACTGAAGAACAAATGTAGATACAATTTGTTTATTTGGCATTTCCTTCAAAGTAACCACCTTATACAACTATGCATTTTTGCCACCGCTCATCCAAAGATGTAAGTGCGGATTACAAGCCTTCTTTTGTCACCCCTTCTCAGGCCTTTGTCGCTGCACTTCTTCAGAACTTGAGAATAGTTACCTCTTAAGCAAATTCTTCACCCAAGAAAAAAAATTACAAGAGGAGAGATCAGAGCAATCAGGTGGTTGTCGAAGTACCGGGATGAAATGTTCTGAGAGGTAATTTGACACCAGGAGGGACCTGTGAGCTGGCACATTATCGTGATGGATCGTGATCTATGACTTGGCCTTCCCCGAGACAGGGAGCTTTGAATCCCTGTAATTAGGAGCTCGAAACTTCCATTCAAAAGTCTGCAACTCCAGACGACAGTACTCTATGAATGGTCGCATACAACGCACAAATCTAAGACGCATAGAGCATGGCGTAGTACATGTTTGAATGCGTCTTATAGCAACAGCAAAAAGCTCCATAAAAGTAAACAACTATTCGTTTTAAATAAAGAATTTTATTACACAGAATATCAATTATTGATGCTTAAATCAAATTCTTTTCGAATGTATCAGTTACTCTTCAAAACATTAGGATCATTTTGAGAACTCTTCAACTGAGCACAATGATATATGACGAAGGTTTCTCTTCGATTGTCAACTTGAGTTGCTGCTGACTATAACGTGAGGACTTTTGATTCCCGACGGCAGATTTGAGCACAAGGTCAGGAAACATAGGATGAAATCGGGTCTTGAAAGCTTGATGACCACAAAGTTGAGCCATTGCGGTCTTCTCATCCGACATATTCAGACTCGTCTAAGATTGCGCAAAGCCTAGATTTATATGACCCTAGTAATTGTTGAATTAAGGCAATCTTTAAAATAAAAAATAGAAATTTTAATGTTGAAATATCACATTTTACTCAAGAAGAAAACTGTCGAAGAATTAAAAAGTTAATTGTAACTTATTAAATTAAATAAAAAAGACGAAAGAATCGAGAGCGAGGGGAATACAAAGAAAGTTTGAAATCTTTTCCGATACGATACCGTATTACTTTATATAGAAATACTTTGTTCGGAGAGCTAATTACATTGTTCATACGCTTAAAGCATTCACCAAAACTAATTATGACAACTTGGTATCCTCCTGTTGGTGTAGAGCAGAAGTTTGGAGAGGGGGATGCCAGCTCAGGTGTCGTCCTTGTCATCTGACAGCGGTTTAAAATTACGAGGTCCATCCCAAAATAATCCTTGTGTTGCTTTAAAACGGGATGCTAACATAACTAAACTACACTATGACAATTTGGCTTTATTTTTTTCTGAAACATTTCTTTCGATTTTACCATATAGTTTGGAGTCATGATATAGTCTCCATTCCACTGAAAATTTGTCATATAGTGGGTCTGATACGATATATCTGTAACCAGGAGATAATTGGTATCAAGTTTGTGCGATTTAGAAGTTTGGAGAGTGAGGTGCAGACTCGGATATAACCTTCGTTATTTTACAATGATTCAAAATTATGAAGACCATCCAGTTACCCTTGTATAGCTAGCTGCAAACCGGAACATTAATCTAATAAAATCAAAACAATCATAGAATTTCTTCCTGAGAAATACTTCGAATACAAGTAATGCTTATACAAGTAGCAAAGCTATGCAAATTAAATCAAGGATCGCAGTTATATACTAGCAAAAGATTAGATTTTCCTTAGGTTCAGAAAACCACAAATTTCTTGAGAATGTGTAAATTATGAGTATTTGATTAATCAGCCCTCTAACTGAAACATACTTGCAATACCTATTAAATTAACATGAACTTCAGCGGTTATAATGACCAATATTCTGGTCATAAGGCAACATATCCATGTCCACCATAACATTTCAGATAAGGTTGTTTTTTTTTAACTTAATGAAAAAAATTTCAACTATTTACACATTACCGTGCATATTTGAGTAAAATTTCTTTTAAATCCCATCATCTTGGGAAAATAACAGTTTTTATTGTAATAATTTGAATTTTCCCTTGACAACTGTTTGAAAATCTTTATCATCAAATTTCCAAGGGCCTGTTCCCCCCTCCACATCCAGAATATCTTTAATATTCAATAAAATAAAGTTGTACAACCTTTCTATGCTCTAAATCCCATTTGTTATGCTTATGTTTTAAATCCTATTTATGAAAATATTGTGTTTTTGAAATCCATGTCACTGCATCAGTTGAAATAGACACAGCGAACAACATACATTTCAGAATTAATTAGATTTGTATCATATGCCAAGAATGTATACGCAGATCCCTACAGATACATCTCTTCAAAGCTTATCTTTTAATGCTGTTCAGTCTCGTATTTTAATATCTTGTAATTTTTCTGACTCGTCATTCGTGTACATTTCCTAATCAGTAAATCAAGTATTACTTCTTTATAATATGCAATACATACTACTACCCACTTCAAAACTCTGAACACTACTACAGTTATGAAATTCTGAATATAGTAAAGACCTGTATAAATATGTATGAAATAAGCATTCGCCAAATGTAAATGAATTTACTGGTACTCTAAATAAAAATATACTTTCATATTTTAACACAATTGCTACCCTTTTTATACCTCCAAAGCATTAAAGACAGCATTTATAGACATAAGCCAAAGTGCAGGTTCGACAATGGTGCATAGTTAGAAGCTAACTTGATTGATTTTTTAGCAAAACTGGCAACTAACTATTTAGAACCATAATGAAATTCCAACATTTCTTCACGAAACATATTCATTGAGATTTACCAAAAGTTTGTGAATGTCAAGCAATAAATGATGTTTTGAATTCAGTGACTGTGTCTCTTTAACCCATTATTTACCACTGCCCCTATTTTTGGAATGCTTGTTTTTTATTTCTACCTAAGAAATTGGACTTTGAGCTTTCATTGTTACACATAAATGTTGACCTGACAGCTATAAAATTTACAAACTCAATTAAAATATTTTTCTAATTAAAAATAAAATTAATTCCAATTAAAAATTAATTCATTCTAATAAAAAATTTCAAAACAGTATTATCTTTTATACTTAATTCATGTTATATTAATGCATTTTTTAAAGTGAAATAATAGGGTTTTGGCAGTTAATTTATTAAGAATAAATTATTCATTTGTGCATCAATATATGAGAAACATTTTTACAAATGTATATCAAAACCCTCTTTTTTTTGTAAACACATTTAGAAAACTCAGCACTATTAATTGGCCTCCAGCTCTACTGCCTTTTAATTCACTGCAAACATTACAGCTCTCAATGAGCACTAAATATTTTGAGGGAATATATTCTTATAAACTATGATATAAAATAACACTGCCTGTTAGTTTTTAACCAGAAGTATATTTTTGCAAGCAGCACAATATGGTGCACACTTCTTACACAAAGCATGCAATACATATATTCTTTCTGCGTAATGCTAACATGAGCATATTTTGAGGCTTTTCAAAAATTTAATTATATGAAACATACATTAGAATGCACGAGTTTTAAATCTTTGTGTGTATGCAGCCAAAGTGACCATGTTGCATCATGCATATGGTTTAAGGAGAATTTTATGCATTAAATCATCTTTCAAAATGCTTATCATGCATCTTAAACCTTCAATGCATTATATTCTAGAACAATACATACAGGAGTACAAATGATTTTTAAAAAGGCTTAAAGTATGTAGCAAAATGAAGAAAGTACCCAAAATGTCAGTACTAGTCATAAGAGGACATCATATACTTGACTTCAAATTGTATGGACCAAAGCACAATATAATAAAAGTGAGATCTGGATGGGTTAGATCAGTGGTGAGCAAACCGTGGGGTCGCGAGAAAATTTTTGTGGGTTGCTAAATTCAAAGAAATTTATTTCACAAAAAAAAAAAAATTTTTCTTTTTAAAAAATGTGCTCGCGACTCCCCTTTACACAAATTGATGGGGGCAGAAGTGAAAATAGTTTACAAACCACTGAGTTAGATGACTGTTTCCCCTAAATTCACAATTAACACAGAATCATCCCTTTTTAGTCAAGCAAAAAAGATTGATCCACTGTTGATCAGAATTATCAATTAACAACTGAATGAAACAGTATCACAAACTCTGAAAATTTCATTGAAAGCTGCAAGTAAGGGTGGACAGTTTGCTGCTATTTGATAAATTTTTAAGTAGCTTACAATCAGAACTTCCTCAAAATAGTACAAGTTCACACAATAGGCATTGCAAAAGACTAATTCAGAATGCCACATTTGATAGATACTAAGTGAGAATGAATAGAACTAATATAATTCCAATTAAAAACATAAAAAGTTAAACATTCTTTGAATTCCTGGAAATTATCAGCCTACAATTTTTTTAATTTATCTTGTAACAATTGATGCCTTTTTTCCCCATGGAAACTTATAAACCAATTCAAAATGCCCCAGTGGCAGAAACACCGCGACGCTGCGTCGTACGTCGCAGATTTTGGACAGTGTCTGCAGACTATTTTGTAATAAAGTTTATCATGTGCTCATAAAATAAATCCCATCATGAAAAATATCAAAGTTATTAATCACTCTTTCTAAAGAACTTAGCAATTATTATAAAACTCACATTGCTAAAATATGTAATCCTCTAGCAATCTTCGCCCCCCCCCCACCTCTTTTTTACCTATGTTGAATGGGCTTCCCTAGTGACTGCGATTTGACCTTGAAGTATGCTAACTGCCTCATATCGGTATTGGTCACGGCGAATATTTTCTATGCGTTTCATTCCAATACGTTCCTGGCACGGAACCTTTGGTTTCTGGAAATAACACGTGGTTTTTACTTTGAGATGGCTGCGTATATAGATAAAATTCGTTGTTTTGATTGCGATGCTACATGATTACGAAAAAACTTAAAACAGCATTATTTACGCCAGCCTGAAAACAAACCTCCGAAGTTTCGATCGATCTCTATGGCTGCAAATCAATCATTTTTTAAAAACGGGAGCGAAAAAAGAACAAATTCTGAAATTGATAAAGACGAGGAACAGAGTTTAAGCCAAGATTGCCCCAATTTTAAACGCTCTAAGCATTAGTTAAGAAATATGGAATTCATTATTATACACACTTTCAAAATGTATCTACATATGTGCAAATGCAAAATTCCATAAAATCAAAAGTTGTATCAAGAATTTTAGAGGAAGACAGCTCTGTTCTTCCTTGTTTTAAATAATAAACAATGATACTATGAAATCTTATATATGTATAATTGGAGAACAATTTATCAGTTTGCATACAAACCATTAAAATACATATCAGGATAAATGTGCTAAAAAGTTTCCAAGTTTTTGCTTCGTGACAAAAGCAATTATTTATTGCATTTTAAATTAAAAACATACAAGAAAGACATTTTTTGGCATACTTAATTTTTTTTACAATAAACAGGAGGCAAAAATTTTTAAATAACATCTAACATACTGAAGAATATTTCATTTATATGAGCTAGTGATGTATTGTTTTGAAAACTTCACCAAAACAGAAAGACACCAAGTGCTGTGTTTAAAACGGAAAAGTACCCAAATATAATTTTCTGCCTAGGTATTTGTATAGTACGATTAATATTACTTCTGAAACAACTTGATGCTTCATTATTGTTAATTATCTGCCCAAAGTAAAGATTAATCTTCATATGCTTTTGTTTATTAATTTATACAATTATATTATACAAATAATAAAGATGCTATATGGTTTTTAATTTATGTTTGTTGTATTTTAATAGTTGTAGGTTGATATAAATATTTCAAAAAAAGAAAGCAAAATATTTATAGTTGCGCACTATTCTGCAGACAATTTTTAAGAGGCCCAACCTCCGTTGCAGACTATTGAAAAGTATTCTGCCACTGGGCAAAATGCCATACTGACATAGCACAAACAATCTATGATAGCAAGTCCAATCAGAAAAAGCAATGTGGGAAGAAATACTTCAAGAGAATATAGAGCCATCTAAAACAAAATCATTCTACCATATATGAGTCCACAAATCTTAATATCCAATACCAAATGAGAATGAATGAAAAACTATAATTGAGTTATATTACACAACCTTTCTTTATTTCAACAAATGATTTGTAACAAAAGGCAGAATTAAATAACATAGAGTAAGGCAGAAGTATTTTCCTAGAATGAATATGGATATTTCAGACATTCTTTTAAAATAGAATGATTCTAATGGATATTATGCATCTCAACTTTCTTCACTGGAGCAGTGAACTCTTTTTTACCTTAAACATTTTTTGCTACCACATTTCTTCCAGAAAAATTCTGTGACCCCAAATTTGGAAAATGCATAATCTGTCCAACAAATACATGAATTATGCCCCTAGGATGGCATGAAGATGTTCCCTGTGTGCACTGTCTGCATTGCAGGGGGATCCACTGGAGCATCACTAGCCATCAGACTTTGAAAGCAAGGCTTTTTATCTGTGGCATTAGGATTTTTTTTCTTGTTGAGGATACAAATTGCTGGACATATGGAACAAAGTCCGAATATAAAATTTTTGGCGAAACTTGGGGAAAATATATCAGGAAATTTATGAAATGTTGAGGGTTGTTAATGGAAATAACACATAGAAGAAAGCAACTGTCTTCGAATGGATGAAGCAACTGATTCATGAGTTCGTCAGTAAGATCAAGTCGACCATTCACCTTGTGTTGATGAAGACATCAAACTTGTGCAGACTCTTATGATTTCCAATCACTAATTCACTAACCAGATGTTTAGTAATAAACCTGAATTTTGGAAAATCATCTGTGCACATAACCGTGACAAACATTTGGGGTTCAGAAAATTGTGTGCAAAAAAGTCCCCAAGTCCTGCACATTCAATAAATAGTAAGTTTCAAAAATTTAAAAATTTATTGAAATTTTAAATTTGATCATTATATTTGCTCATCCTTCCTAATCAACTAATTAGTAATTAAGCAAATTTAATTTGTCAAGATGGTTTCTTAATTATTTTTATTTTCAATTTTTGAAGTATGTCAAAGAAAACCCAAGAGAGTTTTCGCAAGCCCATTATTTTTATACACAGCCCATAATTTAAGAAGCCTTGAATTTTTCAAAAATTGAAGAAATCAGCACTGAAATAAAAATCACAAGAAGTATAATCTGAAATTTTATTAAAATGTACAAAAATATATCGAGATCAAAATTCCCAACAGTACAGCACAAGAGGGATAACATCATATCATCAGAAAACCACAATTCACAAGAAAATAGAATGAATGATTTTTCATCATGAAAACTTAATACAAACAATAACAAAATACAGATGTATTACAAAAAACAAACAGTAAATATGACCAAGAAATCAATCGATTAACATAACTTTAAAAGTAATCAGTAAATATGATTTTTTTTTTACTGTACTAAAAATTATGTTTTGATTTTTAGTATAAAATTGATATGTTGAAACATTCCCCTATTTTCATAAACACTCAACAAAAATAATTAAAGAAAAACTTGCTTTGGAATATACTTATCACATTCTGTACAAAAAACAATTGACTAACTAACATAGAAAAATACTACTTCAAACTTTGGTAAAAGTCCAATGAACTTATCAGATCTTAGAGAAGATTACATCCACCAATTGATGAATAGTGCAAAAAATGCGCCATTTATGAGAGCCAAGGCATAATTCATGTGTAAAGTATGGCCGGAAACACTCCTAAAAGATAAAAATATGTATGTAATAAATCTGTGCTTCTATAAGGTGAGAAAAAAAATTCAATCCTCAAAAATGCAAGAACAAACAAAAATAATTGCCTTATTAAATTTATAAAATCAGGAAGACATAACAATAATGCATAAATATTTGTCTAAGAATTGGAATGCATGTATATTATTTCAATAAATTATTTTTTCCTTCTTCACTAAAGTGGATAAACTTAATGGAGGTGATAAGTAGAAACCATAATGCAGATATGGTTTCTTGGTATGATTATTTCATGATTAATGAATAATTTTAACCCTTTCACTACGGGTGTGGTTCATAAACAACTTATATAAGAAAGTACCCGCAGTTAAAGGGTTAAAGCATATACTGATGGCGGATACAACATCATGAAACAGTCATTTCACTTTCTAGAAATGATAAAATTTAAAAAAAATAAGTAAGGCACGATTCATAATCCATTTATAAAATGGATACTCCATCCTGAAATAACTATCTTCCCACCAACATTCCTCAATCAAACTGTATACCATATTAACCAGGGGTGTAGTGGAGTTGGCATGCACCAGAACACCAATACAGAATTGCTTTCTTTTTTACAAGAAACAAATAACCAAAAATTAGAGTGATTTTTGTCACCCAGGTTAGAGCGTTATACCACAGCTTATTTTGCGATAATACCACTGATCTTATCACACTGGAAAATCACCCGTCATAGTATGATGGGTGCAAATTGCCTCTTCATTCGAGAGATTTCCCATCAAATTTGAAGTGTTTAAATAGATATATATGTGAGAGAAATGTTTACAGGGTTCATACTGTATATATGATAGTAAAATTCAGGAGTTTCTAAGGATTTTTTCAGGAGTACAGTACAGAAAATTCAGGAGATAACGTGAAAAAATCAATTTAGGGGAGAAGGGGGTAGTGTGGAAATTCTTATAAAATTGGCAAAAAAGTATACTAAATATCAATTCTCCCATCTTTCCCGATTGCGGTGACTCGGAACATGCGCGGTAGACTCTTTCGGAGCTAAGTAAGGTCAGAAATAAGAATTCCGGATTCCATCGGCTTTCTATCAATAAGGAAAAACGGAAACGTCATATTTTTATGTTTTATCATAATTTTATATTTTGCTCTTCGAGTGTAATTTTTCAGGAGACAAAAAGAAATATTAGGATATAAAACACAATTTTCAGGAGGAGTATGAACCCTATGTTTAACATTGATTGAAAACAAATAAAATAAACATATGTTTTATGACGGGA
This sequence comes from Araneus ventricosus, assembly GCA_013235015.1. Lineage (NCBI taxonomy): Eukaryota > Metazoa > Arthropoda > Arachnida > Araneae > Araneidae > Araneus > Araneus ventricosus. The sequence goes on along the minus strand of BGPR01004520.1, from coordinate 40,065 downwards.
AATATTTTTTTTATTTACGTATTTCTTTATTCAAAAAACCTCTTGGTAAACAACATTCCATGTGAAATATTTTTCGTTGATTAACAATTTTATTATAATTCAGTAACCATGAAATTCTTAGCTTGTCAAACGTAAGTCAAAAATTAAAATTTCAAACGAATTCTTTTTCAAAATTCTAATCAAAACAAAGAACTTCTCAGCTGGTCAAACACTGCCAAAAAATATCAAATTATATCATCATGATTGCAATAAATAATCCAATGCATCGTGGCGTCCAAACTACATCACACACATGATATATCACTGACGTAATTTAATACTTTCTAATAAAAAACAGTAATTAATTTGAAATATATGATTAATATAAATAAAAATTTCTCGGGAACTATTGATTACAGTGAGATAAACTTTATGTCAATTGATAGAAAATTTTATTTCACTATTTTAAAACTATTAAATTTGAAATTAGAACAAAAATTACTCTTTTAAATTTAAAATTACTGAAATTTAGGTGTTCTAACAATGAAATAATGCCATTTAACGTCTCACAGTGCTATGGTGCAAATTTTATTGTTGGTGATGTCAGAGCATTACCAAGAGACAGATCTGGGCTATTATATTAGTAACTCATTGAGGCTTTAGCATGCCTTGTTGACAGTCAACTGCATAATGAAATTTTAAATATATTTATATAAAATATGCTGTGTATTATATGAAAAGATAAATGTGAGACTAAATATAAAAATGATTAATGCACTATAACTCATTACTGCTACTGAATAAATATTCCTGGTGGGAAATTTAACTTGTCTATACCACTGATGAGCAAACTATGGTCAAGGGCCAAAACTATGGCCTATAGGCCAGAAACAGCCTGCTTAGAGGTTCTCTTTGACCTGTGACAGATTTTAAAATAATACCATAGTCAGTACACCCCTAGGTGAAGCAGATTAAGAGAAGCTATTAGATATGCAGTGATAGCTTCTTTTATTGCATAGGTATTAAAGAATTTTTAAAATAATATTTTGTGTGTCCTTGTTACCAAAATCTTTTCTTGCCCATCCTAAACAAATTGTGCATCCCTTTGCACAATTTTTTGTGCAAGATATATGCTTCTGCATTTCATCAAATACAGACTGCAGCAAAACAAACATTTTCATAAATTTCACACTATTCTCCTTAGTCTCTCCAAAGTCTGAGACATTTTTTCTTCCCATGGTAGACAGCATGCTATCCATAAAGCTTCAAAAGAAAATACTCATGTTTTAAGCCAGGTACAATAATGATTCATAAAGAATTTTACTGTTACTAGCTTCTGTTGTTACATTAGAAATAGAGTGACATGTGTTTTATTAGTAAAAAGGTAACCTGAAATCACTTCTGAATGCATAGAATAAAAGTTAAGAGAAATATTAACTCACAAATCATCACTATGTTTGTGTTCAGGTATGATTATAGTAAGACTCAAGTTGATAATATGAGGAAAGATATGCTGTTAGTATCATGACTTCCAGTTACATATTCCTGAATATAATCATAATGTATTACTAATATAATAGCCCAGATCCGTCTCTCAGTAACGCTCTGACGTCACCAACAATAAAACTTGCGCCATAGCACTTCTAGATGCTAAACAGAATTATTTCATTGTTAGAGAACCTAAATTTCTGTAATTTTAAATTTAAAAGAGTAATTGTCGTTCTAATTTCAAATTTAATAGCTCTAAAATAGTGAAATAAAATTTGCTATCAATTTATATAAAATTTATCTAGCAATTATCAATAGTTTCCGAGAAATTTTAAATTATATTAACCATATAATTCAAATTAATTTCCGTTTTTTAATAGAAAGTAGTAAATTACATCAGTGGTATATCATGCGTGTGATACAGTTTGGACGCCATGATGCATCTGATTATTTATTGCAATCGTGATGATATAATTTCATAATATTTTTTGGCGGTGTTTGACAAGCAGAGAAGTGTTTTGTTTTGATTAGAATTTCGAAAAAGAATTCCTTTAAATTTTAACTTAAGATGGACAAGCTGAGAATTTCATGGTTATTGAATTATAATAAAACTGTTAAACAACGAAAAATACGTCACATGGAATGTTGTTAAATAAAGAAACATGTAAATAAAAAAAATATTTCCTGTCATAAAACATATGTTTATTTTATCTGTTTTCAATCAATGTTAAACATTTCTCTCACATATATATCTATTTAAACACATTAAATTTGACGAGAAATCTCTCGAATGAAGAGGCAATTTGCACCCGTCATACCATGATGGGCGATTTTCTATTTTAAAAATAATTGATATATTTGAACAGCATTAAGTTTTAAACATTAATAATCAATATTAGTGTTTAAAACGAAAAATGTTTGATTTTATGGAGATCTTTTCATAGCCTTTAGATGCTTAGATGAACAATATATGTCAGCCATGGGTGAAATGGCTATTTGTAGGATTTTATGTACGGTGAACTTCAGTTGTCACTGGCAATAGAATTTATTTGAATTCTCCAATCAATGAACATTTTTAAAACTGTCAGTACTTCATGGATCCTTACTGTTTTTGGCCCATCTCTCAGCAAAAATTTGTTTCATTTTAACATTTTGTTGACAACCAGCCTTTTCCCAATTTTAAAAATATCTGGATCTAGGAAGCCAAAATCCAATCTATATTACATAAAACGCTTATGTGTGGCGCAAAAAAACTACCTTTATTTCTTTCTCCTCGTTGGCAATGATCAGTTTGTTTACCAATCTCAACCCTGACGGCAAGCATTTCGCTAACTGAGCTAATCGCTTATGCATTACAGGAGAAGTCGTTACTTCTTTTTAGAATTTATTTATTTAAAATGAACTCTTTGCGAACTTTTGAATACAATTTGCACAGAAGAGAGCAGCGTGCAAGGGAATCCCTGGATGAAAGATTTCAGCGAAGATCAGCCAGAAATGCCGCCAATAGGCTTAGGCGAGCCAGAGCCTTTTTTTGTGATACTAATTGTGTGCACTATTTACTATGTGTAAATATAAAAATTACAGAATAAGGACCACAGAACTAATTATACTTCAGAAAAGTTCTCTTGCACACTGCTCTCGGAGAATGATTAAAGTTGCATACTGTTTGCAACGTGTATATATAGAGAGATTAGTTTTTTTTGCCACCGTGTTTGTACGGACTGTTTTATCCCAGATATATTTTCACTGGAAGTGAATTACCACATACTGCTTATGGTGAATGATAATGTTGCATACTTTTTGCTTTTCTGTGTAATATTTCATAAAAAAGAGTGCATATTTAAAATTTTGGTTAAAAAAGCAACAATTTTGTAAATTTTGAAAAAAAAGCTATCTATCTATTTTAAAAAGCTAAAAGTAAATAATTATTATAGGTTTTAATTTTGAATAGTTAATTTGAGTATGTTTCAAGCCACTATTTCGTTAATCGTCCTTTTTTAGCTAAAAGGTTGTGGAGATGGGTTACATAATTCTACGGCAAGTGACGATCAAGAATTTTCTGCGATTTAAAACACAAATGACTGCATTGAGAAAAACACGATATTTTTCTTGACTAAATAATTGTTGGAATAAGCATGTATACAAGTGGGAGAGCTTTTCTGGGCAATATTTAAACGAAAAGTGGGAATGTTTAAAATTTTGTTGTAAAAAGCAAGGATTTTGGAAATTTTTGAAAAAAAAAGCCATCTTATCAATTATGAAAGGCTGAAAGTAAATAATTATCATGGGTTTTAATTTTGAATAGTTAATATGAACATGTCTTAAACCACTTTTTTTTCTTTGAACTGTCCATTTTTACATAAAAGGTTGCGAGATGAGTTATATCATTCTACGAAAACTAGAATTTTCTGAGATTTAAAACAACAAATTACTACACTGAGAAAAACACTATATCTTTCTTGCCTCAATAATTATTGGAATAAGCATGTATACATGTGGGGAAGCTTTTCTGAACTACATTTCATTGTATAGAGGGCATATTTGAAATTTTGGTGGAAAAAGCAATTTTTTAAAATTATTTTGAAGATTTGGAAAAGGCTATCTCATCAGTTTTAAACTTAAAATTTTGGTGGAATGAAGTTATGTAGAAATAAACTGTTGAAGAAATAGTCAAAAGTGTATGCCAAGAAGTTGTAAATGACTGATTTCTGATTGATGAAAATAATTTTGATTTTTAATCATCTTTGAATTATAAATATTACCTTTCAAATTTCTTTCTAACATTTATATATATATCTGTGCTACCAGAATATTTTAATTGTAGAAACTGATGAAAAATTTATTTTAGGAGTTCATGCAATTTCAAATAATTTAAATTTGCTTTTAGTAATTAATGTACTTATAATTTCCTAATACTAGCAGAAACGGATAACTGTCTGGCAAGTGAGCGAAGTGAGCTGGTATCACGTAGTGATCCCGAAAGAATCACAACGTGATTCTTGGGTGTTGGTGAGCCGAGCGAACAGGGGGGTATTAGATATATATAAAGATTTTATAACAATTGTGCTAAGACACCCAATGTCTTCATTGTAGTGAGTGAAGCGAGCACGGTTTGTGTAGCAAACCCCGGAGGATTGCAGCACAATCCTCCTGGGGGTTGACGAGCTTTAGCGAGCAGGGCGCGCAGCCCCCTAGTAGAAATGAAATTTTTGAAGAATATACCCTTAAAAAAACTTTCCCCCCTTTTCATAGCATAATGTACAATTAATTAATATCTTTTTCCTCATATAAGTTTTTTGGTATGCTGAAAATATTGTGCAATCATCTGCTGAACTTTTGTAACAGTCAGTCAGTCAGTAAAACTAGCAGTAGATCTAGAATGATTCAGTATTGGAAGTAAAATTAAGTACTTCTTTGAAAAGCTTTATTTAAAAAAATATTTATTTATTTCTGATAATTTCTTACTAATGCATTTACTTAAAAACAAAACTATTGTAGGCTAATATGGGATACAATATATTTAAAGAAATAGGAAAAATTAAATCTGAAACAATAAAATAAAAATATTTGAAAATGCAACAAAATGGAGTTACAAATCTACTTATATATTACTCAAACACATTTCTACAACATTTTTCCATTAGCAGTTACGAACTTAGAATTAAGATTCTATTATTTTTACTTACATTAAATGTAAAGGCAAGTCTATATTTGACAATGAAGGAATAAGTAAATTGTATTACAGCATGTTCACCATTTTCTAAATATTAATTAGAGCATGAGAAAAAAAAAATCTATATATGTATTTTAAAAATATGCAAATTAAATTGTTTAAATATAGATAAAAAACATAAATTAAATTGAGTAAAAAGAACATTGTTTTATGTACATAACTTAGAACAAGTACTCTATCCATGATTTATAATAAATGCAAAGACAGTATTATGTGGTGCAATACTTAGATATATAAAAATGAATTGTGTATCTTTAGAGTGTTTTTTATAAAAAGGTCATAGTTTCTAGTTATATAAATAGTTATATATTCAACTCCACTTATTTGGATCAAATCTCAAATACAAACCAAATAAATAAATACTTAATTTCAATGCTTAATTGGAAAAGTAGCAGATGGATTTCTAAATAAGATGTGCCAGATTCTGAAGTTGAACTGAACTGATCAAACTATGTGGGGATGGGAAGATTGCATTTCCAAATGTTTAGACCTTTTAAACCCTGCTAGTGAGTCATTTTCCTCTGTCCATGGAAGAAACACAAATAAATATAGTTTACCATTACCATTAGACTGCTTCCCCTTCATAACATATGAATATACTTGTTTTTTGCTGAATTCATACCTGACAAGACCATTTATTTTTTGGCCCAAAAGGGGATATCTACAAATTTTTAGGTAATAGTATGTGTAATCAAGAAAACACATTTCTTCAGGGGAAATAAATATACATGAAAACTAATAATTTATGTGATCTTGTACTTTTCTGAAGAAATTTTTGCTTCAGTATATTTGGTATAGATTTAAAAAAAGAATGAAATTCTTGGCAATATTTCTTAAATTTACATTCGTAATTAAAGTTACTTGAGAATTGTGACTTGCAACAATATTTTTTTGCTCCTCTGCAACTTAATCATAAGAGAAAAGTGAGGGCAGACAGAATACATTCAATAATTACATGAAAGTTTGCATGATTCAAATGATGGGTGAGAAAGTGTTTGAACCATTCCACCCAATGACTTTTGGGTGAAACATTCCCAGTGTTTCATTCTGTCCCTTTTTTCTGTGTAATGCAGCTAAAAATAAGTGCAAGTTAGCAGACCTCTGACCAACTTGAATATGTGCGACACCTATAGTGCATATCCCGTCATTGCCACATTACCAGACATTACTGTCCGATTTTTCATTTTTCGCACCTTTTTTGACATTACCATGGGTTGCTCTCTTTCTGAAAACAGGACATTTCGACGTCCCAAAGCTGTGTTTGGGGACAGAGAACCTAACAGGATGGACCAGTAAATGAGACATATGGTCACATTATTCATACCCCTTGCTAAGATGCCAAGAAGGATTTTACACTTACAAGTAAAATTGCTTTGCTAGATTGAATTAAAAGCAAGACATTCAATACAAGCCATCGTAAGTTCATTGAGATAACTTGAGTATTAAAATATAACATAGCACATCTCTTACAACAAGCGAATCAACTCCGTGAGAAATGGGTATTACAGAGAGAATGAACAGGAACGTCCAATAGATAACAGGATGGAAAGGATCCTAAACTAGATCAATGGTTTTTATAATCAGTGGTCATGGGGTGAATATCAACTTACATTTATGGACAATAATTTAATAAAATAGTAAAGGAAAATTTTTATTACTTAATTCCATATGGAATTTACTTTATTGGTGTTGCCATTTATTCAGGCCAAAATGTACTAGTCCCAATTATATAGAATTGATAGTATCAGGAAAAAACTTTACTAAAAAGTTCAGAATAAATATTTTCCTGTATATACATCACAGCAAAAATCTAAAACTGACAATAGCATCAATGCTCAAATTAAACACCTTTCCAAATTTACTTTGAAAGGCAGAAAGGTTCAAACATATCAGGCAGGCTCAAGGTAGAAAATCTACAAAGTTCTGAGGTAAACCAGATATTGAGGTGAGATAATTCCATCTCATTTAAGTCAATAATCAATTTAATTAAAAGAATTCATATTATTTTATAAGTATGTTTGTATAGAACTTTAAAAAATTTTATTGGTTCCAAACTTCAAAATATAACCACAATAATATACCTGAAAATTATTTTTGGGTGCAGTGTAGACAAAATACTCTACTGCATATTGTTTTAAGATTTAAACAGAAAACTCAAAAATCTTATACACAGACATGACACAGGCTTGGAACAAAAAAAGCTGAATTTCATAAATAATGAAGCGTACCAACATAAATACCGAAAAGTAAAATAAGTGTAATTAATCTAACAATAAAATAAATAAATTTATACAAAATGTGCTTAAGATATTGAAAATATTGTAGAATTATTATATAATAAAAATTAAGAATGATAAAATCTGATGCCGAAAAAGCAGAAATTCGCGTTTCCGCAGAAATGTGTCATATCTGTATACAAAGTAAAACAAATTATAATGTTCAATCAATACTTATAAAAGGCAATGTTTGCATGTGTACAATGTCCAGATGAATCTATCGCGCTTACAGCCATGACATTTGGCACACAGGTAGACATAATGGTGACTCAATACACCTCGAAGCCAGAATTTTAAAATTTAATCTCGAAAATTTTTTATTTAATGTTTTGTGTTGTTTGGGGTCATTTTTGGCACGTTTATGGCTGTAGTATCTTTTCTCATGATTGCTGAAAAACAATCAATGCACCATCGGACAGAACAAAGAATTTTTGTTCTAATGAAGTTTTTTTTGAATTTTCAACCTAATTTACTGAATTTTGAGAAAATTTTAAATAATAGTCACTTTTATTGTAATTTTTGATAAGGATTTCTTCAAATTCTTGCATCTGACGTCCTAACAACTTCATAATTTTCATTTTTTTTTTTCAGCTTATAACTGGAACGTTTCAGTCGGATTTAAAACAACAAAGGTTAACATATCTTATTCCGTATTTTTTATTAATTTTTCCCTGATCAGTTCAAACAGTTTTTTTTTGCTAGCAAGATTTGACAGCGATCCTTTCGATCCCAGAATGCATTGTTGCTTCCTCACAGGAGGTGACATAATATGCTTTCATTACCAGCATGCATTTCTACAATCTGATTCCTTCCGGTGACGTCATTACAGTCATGTCATTGTCAAGAGGGGAAATAAGCAGGGAAATCAATAATGTGTATCTTTTGTTTTCAAAATATTTTTGTGTCATTGTGGGCATTTTTTTTCCTTCCGATTTTGTCGAAGTCCTGATCCCACGGACAATGCCGTGTGCATACTGCTAGAGAGTTATATTTATAAAAAGAAAATGAGTGTGAAGCGAGCACATGGTGATCATCAAGTCCCACAGTCTTGAATATGATCCAATTGATTTAAAAGTAATTTTTATATTTGAACAAATATTAAATACTGAGTAATAAAACTTTTTTTAACATAGAAATTCTTTAATTTTATGAAGTTATTTCTATAGCTTTAAGATATGGAGAAACAGATATCAGAACATTCACCATCATGATAGTACACAGAAAGCTGTGGATGCAAGATGCTAGCCATAGCTTTCTGTGTACTGTCAAGTTGAGTAATTGACTACAGAATTAATTACAAGAAAAGTTTGCCCTAAATTGCACTTAAAAGGCAAATTTTTTATATGGAAATAGTTTACTAGAGACTCAGCAATTTTGAGATAGAAATATAAAGCTTGTTCAAATGAAAGTAGGACTGCAAAACCAGCAGTGTTTGATTTCGCGGCCGCATATCATTTTTCCAAACAGAAACATGCCAGAACCAGTAAAGGGCATGTTATGGATTCCACCAAGAAGGCACAGTGAAGGTGTTAGTAGAATGGCCATTTATAGACGAATGACAAATGTGTATGGGACTGAGTGTTTGTCACCTTGTGATTTTCCTGTTTTGGGGCCTTTGAAAAAATCACTGAAGGGATGGCGGTTTGCATATGACAATGAGATCAATGCAAGTGTTGAAGAATGGTTCCGCATGCAACCAAAAACTTTCTTCAAAGCTGGTATTCATTACCTTGTGAAACAATGGGATAATTGTTATAACCAACATGATGATTATGTGTAATAGACAATATGTGTACACAGCAATAATCGATTTCATTCTGTGTAAACTAATCAATTATCCTCAACCTCCAACTGGATGCTGTTTGCTTAAATGACAAACATTTCATTTACATTTTAACATAAGAATGTACACATAATTTCACTTTTTTTTTTTACTCACTATGATATTGACTATGAACCAGTGTTCCATTTCCAATTAGACGTGTATTGTAACTAATAATCGCTTGCAAAATATTCTCACAGTCCCACTTTCATTTCAACAAGTCTTATAACAAAAAAAAAAAAAATCCATAAATAATATAAAATTGAATAAATAATAATAAAATTTTAAATCTTGTAAAATGTATGTGGTACTAAGTAGAACTTAAATAAAACACTACATTTTCAAACAGAATTCAAAGTAAATCCTTATAGATGAGATAAAAATTACTAAATTAACTCAATTTTTCAAAAGATCAAGGTTAAAATAATTTGACGAGATAAAAGTTTAACATTTACAGGAGCTCTCATGAAAACAGTTACAAGCAATATATTTTAAAGTTTCTTAGATTTGTAAGTGCGAATATGTGCAACAAGAAATTACAAGAATATTAAATTTTTAATAGGGAATTATTATAGCTGGCTATTATGGTCACAAAAAAATTACAATACTCTATGTCTCAAACAAAACTGCTTCTAGATTCACAGAAAAATTTGAAACAGGAAAATCAAGAACAAACTTGGAAGCAAGAGATAACATTAAAGCAGTTTGTTATTCCTTACCCATAACTTATTTTGGTTAAGTAATTTGGAATATTTAGAAAACACTGAATAATAATGATCACAGGTTGGAGATGACTCAGTAAATACATCCCAAAAGTAAAAAAATTTCAATGTATATCTTTATATATTTAAAAAAAATCGGTGTACATTATAAAATATGATAAAAAAATTCTGCTTTTTCAAAGGCATTTAGCGCAATCCGAGATAAATATAATTCTATACATCTGTGTAGAATAACCTAACTTGAAAAATTTCTATCTAAACTATCTACAGCTTATACAATGAATGGCTAATAAAATAACATGTTCTCATGTAAAACATATTTATCAGAGCATGAAAAGAGGTTTGACATTATTAGCACTTAAAACTGTTGCCCATGCATTTATTTTTGGCAAATTAATAACTTGCAAATTCATGCATATTTCTTGAGGAAAAACACATTTAAAAATTGAACAGAAATCTTCCAATTAAACTTTATTAAATCACATATAACTGAGAATCTATATTTGCTTTAATTGAATTTATTATTCAGGCACATTTAATATGCAGACATCCTATCATTATTCTTACTTTCAAACATTCAGCCAATTATTTATCGCCATATATGACTGCTTAACATAACATATTCAAACAGAAATACATACAATAGTTACCAATTTAAGTGAGTTTGTTTCAGTTTGTATGGCAGCATATTTGATTTCAGAAATTGTCAAACTTTAAGTTATATTTTAAATAATACTTTGGAGATAATTTATCTAAAGTATGCAAAAAGGAACAAATTGTGATAATCATAACAGGAAATTTGACAGAAAACCAGTAACAGGTACTCATGGCACGTCATTCAGCTGCTTAACATCTGACATGAGATGTTGCCATTCCTGAATTAAACACAAAATAACTATTCATCAAATCACATTGAAAAAAATTTAGATATATTAATATAAAGTTGCATAGTTTTTAAATAATGAAGGCAAGATGCATTATTCTGACATTGCAATATATATATAATCGGTTGAAATCTATAAGTTGGAACACAGCGTAGTTAAAACCGCGCCAGCGCGCCAAGCTAAAGATAAACAAACCTGCATTGGTCACAGTTAAAGGTTAATCGTTTCATGTTGACTCATTTTGAACCCAATGCGTTTGTGGTTTGTCGTTGCACTATCTCAGAATTTAATCTTTTTGAACCCATTGCGTTTGTGACTCGTTGTTGCACTATCTCCCGTTTTAAACATAGAATTTCAACAGAACTACTAGCTTTCCTAGCTCATTGAATGTACGGAATCTGTTACTTTTAATTATTCTAATGAAGCAGGAAAAATTGCGCTTGCGATGCCTGCGGCATCTGAAGTGGGCACCGGGCAAATTTTTTTAACTTAAAAAACATCAGCGGCTTTGCTTTCAGCAAAGTGGGAACCTAGTAGCTTCGCTAGTTTAGTGAATGTATGGAATCAGCTTTTTTTAATTACTCTAATGAAGCAGCAGAACATTTGCCCTAGGAAGCGTTCAAAACAAGAAATAGTAAAAAATTAAGACTTACTCAGTTCTGATATTTGCACTTGGGAGGAAACGCTCTTAATATATGAAAAAGAAATGAACAATGCGGCGCATCAAGGAAACCATCGCACAGGTGAAGACAGCATTCCAAACGATGAATTCCAAAATATGACCAAGCAACTTCAAAAATTCCATGCAAACGATTTTTATTATAACGCAAAGAAAAATCTCTCAATTATATGATCGGAAAAATGTATAATCACTAAATATACCCAAGTTCTATTTGTCATTTTTTCACTAATTGAAATCATCCTAATTAATATATATTTTATTATTTAAGTATATATTTAATAAATATTTAAATTTATTTAAAAATCCGCGTAGTATGTAAACAACTCAAATCCCGTGAAACGCTTGCCATGACGTAAGCGATCTAGCCGATGGGTTGCCAATGGAATTAATCCGCTTGATTCCAGAGGTAACCATATTGGCGATAAAATCGCATGTGTTCCAACTTGTAGATGCCAATCATATGATCATGCAATTATTAGAATGTAAAGGATGGGAAAAGAGTCATCTGGTCAAATTAATCACTGTACCATTTGTACTATGCTAATGGAATATTAGAGGCAATCTCATGATGCAACCGTTTGTTATGCTGCACTGATGCTTTACAGGTAATGGTATAATAAGCAGAACAGAATATACTCTGGCGTTTATCATACAAATAACATCATTAAGAGACTAAAGATATGTCAATATACAGGGTGAATCAGAATCACACTGACAAGGGTGAAGGAGGGATAGGTAGAATAGAAACAATTCGAAATCACATAGCATTGCAGGGTTGAAAATTGTATGGGAGCTGGACTGCACATCATTCATGCAGGAAAACAGCATTTGAAGATATGAAAATAAATCTGCAGGTGGATCTTGTACAAATGTTAAAACATGTATAAAAAAAAAGATGCATTAATAAATTAAATGAGATACATATTTGTTTAATTTTAACCTTCTTTGATGTTATCAATAAGACGCTTCGGATACTTTTTTGTTCAACTGTACAAATATTAAATGTGTATTAAAGACATAAAACTCATGACGATCAAACTTACTTAATGTTGGATGGTGATAGTGGTGAAGCAGGCTGTATTCCAGGCATTATACTGTCAAAATAGATTATTTCCCATGAAAAATAAACCAACAGAAGACCACCTAATAGACTTTTCACAATTTGAATCAATGGACCTGCAAAAAAGGCTCTCCTTAGTAAAAGTTAAATTAAGAACTTAACAGAATTAAAATAATCCAAAAGTAGAACACAATAAAATGAATATTTCTATTATTATTAATCAAATGACTACAAAAATATTCTTAGAGAAAATACACATTAACTCAATTTAATTTTTTTAAAAAAATCACATTAATTTCGATCAACTTAAAACTTTAACCTTAAATTGTACTTAACCCTCCATTAGTCGTGGCAGCGTACAGTTGTCCCCCATTAATTTTCAAAACACTGTGCTTTAAATTCCATTCATTGTTTAGAGATCAAACTATCAGTACCTGTCCTTGAAATACTCAGGAACAATATTGCACAGTCATTCGAGTTCAAAAGGTTAGTGCACAGGAGATAAGTGAACAAAAAGACATACGGGGGACAGGTGTACCCTGTGTGCCTAAATGTGCAATAGGAATTTGCAGTTGGTCGTTCTTCTTTCACTGGTTCTGTAATAATGCTTACTTTCTCAACAACTTATTATTCTTCCTATGTGAAGTTCTGGCACTTAGCTTCATTTAATATTTTAAATATTTATTAAATTTCAGTGAATTTCATTCTAAAAAAATAGTAGAACTAGACATTAACAGCGGATAATTGGTTTTCTAGCTCTGCACTTCCCATAACACTTTTAACACGGATCTAAACTAATTTATGTAGATCCAATTAATTTAAATATACGGGAATTATTGAAAGAATTTTTACCATATAAGAAGCAAGATGTAAAGTCTTGAATATTTGGCTACGCTTGTGTCATAATTACTTACCATAAACTTTTCAATTCCTTTTGACATCAGGTCAGTCAGCAGTAACAAGAACAAAAAATTGTGGCATTTTGTGACATGATAAAAGAAGTTGATATTCTAGATCAGCTATACCAGAGAAATGATGTCTCAAGAAATACTTGTCATTGGATTATGGTTCTTTTTTCCAATCTTTGAAACAAGTTTTTACTATTAACGCATTTTTAATTTTCAGACACAATAATACCGATAAGGATACGATAAGACTTGATGCCATAAAAAATTTGTTTCATTATTATACTTCAAATTTAGGACCAAAAAACAACAAAGTGAATGAGTAATAAAGGTAGATGCAAATATTATGGAAGAAATAGGAACAAAACTAACCAAAAATATGATAAAAAAAGACCATGATTGAGCCTATAGTAAGCATTTTTTAGAATATATGCAAAATGTTGCAATTTTTCATAGTGTTTTTATAATCTCTATAAAAATATTCAAAATAGTTATCTAAAATTATTTTTTCAATTTCTTAGATGTTTATTCTTTAATTTGCATCTGATATATCTTTTCTCAGGAAAAAAAAAAAAAGGAAGAGAAAATGGGGGGGACCCTGCATGCCTGTGTGACAAAATTTCACAAGCATAACGGAAGGTTAATATCCATGGTTCAAGTATTAGGTTAGAAATATACAAACAAAGGTTGATAGACATTTCCAAACCTGAAGCTAAATTTTATGTCAATATTTATAAAAGAAACATGAGTATAAATTACTATAAAATTCAGTGCAGCAATCATTAAAGAGGCAAAATAGAAAACAATCAGAAATCATATATTTCATTAATGCTGAAATTTAATCTTATAATTTAAAAAAAAAAAAAAATGGTTTTGCTAACTGTATTGTACTTATGACTCTTGTAATAAAATTCCGTACATTCAGGAATATTTTTAAAGGAATATTTCTTTAAGCATAAATGTTGCTCATTTTTTATAAGCAAATATTATTACTTTTAAATAATAAAAAACTTTTAACAAACTTTTCTGAATAATAAAAAAAACCTTTTAACTATAATAAATTGTTATAACAACATTAAGTAAGGATGAAAAGCACATTAAAGAGATTTGATTAATATTTTTTAATGCCAAAGTCATAGAAAGGAAATAAATGCACAAAGAAAAAAAAATTAAGTCATGAACTTCACTTTTACAATGCCACTAATGCTTCCAATTTCTTATTTTTTAATTTGGCTCAGTTTTATTTCCATATGGAGTAACACAAAAAATTTCTGGAAAACCTTCAATCCTATCCTTTTTATTATTTTAGTGCAAATTATTTATACAGTAAAAAATGCTCTGTATACTGATACTATTCCATAAGCAGGATCCTAAACAAGAATGTACCAAATCTTAGCAATAACTCAAATTAGCAACTCACAGGGCTGTATATTGATACTAATGAAATAGCACCAACATTCAAGCTAGGGGGCAACTGGAATCCTGCTTGGGGCCGTACCTGACAATTTCAGGTATGAAAAATTACCTGAAAATTGAACACCGATTTCAAAATAAATATTAAAAAAATAATAAATGAACTTTTTGCAAACCTCATATACAACTGTACAAATGATTTTAATGTGTCCTCTCTTCAATATAGTAGGTTCTCTGCTATATTCCATGAAAATAATAGTTCAATAAATCAATTTTTATGAATGGCTGTTTATTTACAATCCCCTTCCACAAATATTAATAAAAAACTTATCCTCAACAGTAAACACAGAACTTTCTATCTTACTATAGTTAAATATTCAAAAATAGCACACAGAATTTAAGCTTCTGAAAGAACTTGAGTTCTTTCACACAATTTTGTTCAAAGAAATATTTTCATTACAGGATGAATTGACATACATGAAACTTTCAAAAAGAGACATTTTAAAAGTATTACTAAGCCAAATGCAGTTACAACTTTCAAGCTTTATAACTAATGTGCATGAATTCTGCATTAGGTACCAGACCACAAGATCTCGTGACGGGCATTTATTAAATCAATTACACTGTGCACTTATAGATAATTCATGTCAGTTATATAATAAAAACTGCGCACTATGACATCTTGAAATGTTTTAAGAATGTGTTCAAAATATTGTTTTCTTGAATGAAGTACTTTTATCATCAATTTAATAACATAAAATATGAGTGTAACAAAAAGAAGCTCAATATTTTTAATCAAAATCAACAATCTTATCTTCGTTAAACATAAACAAGTTATTTTTTAAAAATAAATAATCAAACAATTTTTTTATAATTTTGTGAAATGATCAGATACTTTATATGAAGAAACGCTGCAAACTTAGTATTTAAATACATGCTATTTTAATTTAAAACTTATTCTTTTGCATTCAAATATATAACTAGATAATAAGTCTAATCCCATACAATAATAATTCAATAGGGAATATATATATGTAGCAAACATAACTCCACAATATAAATAATATTTTACTTTGAAGTATTTCCCAAAAAATAAACAGCGATATAATGCCTAAAATAGCAGGTAAAATAATTAGTGAACGTTCAGACTCATTTTGAGAAGGAATTTTCGATCGTGACGCCATGATATCAGATTAATTCAAAATACTTGATTAAAATTCAAAATGATTTTAACAGGAAAACTAAACTCCGCAGACACATGCCGCGAAACTAAAACAAACAAACAACGCACGCTCAGCAGGAAGCGTTGTGATTGCTGGTTGACGATGATTTTAAAAAGAAATAAGTGACATAACGGATATTATAAATATTTAGATAATGGCAGCAAAACTTGAAGCTCTAGTGTAAAAAAATTCAAATTAAAACAAAATTATCTTCAAGTCGTTCTCTTTAAAACATGCTGCTTTTTTAAATAACTTTTCTTAAACAAGAAATATCAGAAATGATATTATAAAATGTAGTTTAATTTAATTATGGACGAGTTTTCTGTTTTGCTTATTTGCGATAAAGTAGGACTTCTGCCTAACACATCGACTTCCGGTGAAAATGGGAATCTTCAAATTTTCAAAACTCTGCAGATATTAATTAACGTTTAAAGTGTAGTTTTTGAATGTAATGGCTTAAGGACACTTTGAAAATATTTAATTTCATGTTCCTATTGTTGAAGCTCTCAATGTTTACTTAAAATAAGAGCTTCATTTTGTGGAAAGATTGCCATAATTATTCTTTATCGCTCTTTTCGGCGTTTAGGTACTCAAGATCCAGATAGCAATTTTAGTTTGCAGCAATCTTGCTCTTCAAATCTACAAGCCTGCAGCAAATTTGACACGGCAAGAGTGCAAGCTTGAAACAAGACAGCAATATTATATTCATTTTAGCCTTCGGTTATTGGGAGACGTCACTTTCCCGTTGTTAACGTGCGGAAAAGGATTGCTTCCAACCCCAACCGGGGGTACCAGAATAGACCCGTTAGTCACCACGCGTCGAACTTGCAGCAAGCTTGTTGCGTCAAACTCATTGCAAACTATAGCAGAAACAGAGCACAGAGAAGAAATACCAGAGGTCTCACTCCCGTAGCCGCTAATGGCAACTCATTTCGACAGTACGCCACCTGCGGTAGGCGACGGGAATTAACGGGCCTACGTCAACCACACAGAAGTGACGTAACCGTGACATATTGTGACGCTAATTTTTCCCTTCGCCATGACAACGATGTAAACAATATTTAGTTAGTTCAATCCCTGTCGCATTAAAACAACGCGTATTTTTTTTTTTTTTTTTCGAATGCTAAATTTAAGAATAGCCGAATTTTTTTAATAAATTGTTAGTAATTTTGAAATAACATTTTTCTCACTAATTTGAATCTTTTTTTTTTTAGTAGAGTAATAATAATTTAAAACATTAAGTATTCATATATAAATAATTTAAGAATTATAAAGTAATTAAATAAGGAGATCTAATTTAAGAAGTATAAAGTATTTTTCATATAAATAAATTATGCTTATTTTGTTTCAAGAAAAACAGAAAATAATTGGCTTCATTGTAGAATACCAATAATTTAAAACATGTGGATATATAGCTTAACAAATATTAATTATTTTTAAAATAAACATATTATATCCTTTTTCAAGAAAAGTTCTTTCCAAACACATGATTTTTTAAAACTCCCCAGGAAATTATTTTTTGTTGATTAAGTTAATATTATACTATCTTTTTTAGAAGATATTTAAAGAATAAATTAATTTTTCATAATTTCACAATCATTCTTATTAAAGATAGAAAAATATACAGAATGTAATTTTAATACAAAAATTCATTTGTCAAGTTAATATTTATCAATTTTTTTAACCCTCAGAAAGAAATGAATAATGTTATTTAGTTTTGAACCAAGATGCTATAATAAATGTCAAAGACTCAAAATATAGCACACTATTTTATTGAACAAACATTATAAGTAACAAAATATTACGAATAAATGACATTTCTAATGAATCCCAAAAGCTGAGCAAAATGAAATGACCTTCGTGCCTTGGTTGGCCCTACTGGGAGTTTAATCTCCCGACGCACGTCGCTCATTCTATTCAGCATAGGGATTTTTGATTAAACAACATAGGCAGAAATTTTTCCAATACCAGTTAAAATATAAGAAAAACATTAAAAAAATTTAAGAATGCTAAAAATATTTCACCTATTTATAACTGAAATTGGGTTTCAAATCTTTGTTCATCATTTTTACTTTATGTTTTATCATCATACAAATGAAAGAATAAAAAAAAATGAGCTTTCTTTTTGTGTTTCATGTGACTATCGTAAAAGTCTATATTTACTTTGCGAATTTCGAAATTCGCAGAGACTCGAATTTTTTGCTTATGCCATCTTTTTCGTCAAATAAGTTGAAATTAGACATAAAACATTTATGTAAATTCACAAAGCACTGAAATAAATCTTTTGCTGGCCATTTTAACCCAGATTTACAATCATCATACTTTTTAAAATCCAAATTAACTGTATGATTATCTAAGATTTTATCTTCATCTACAATCAACTTTTGACATTCGATACATGCATCAGATGACAAATATTTTTTTGCAAAATATCCTGAAATGTAACATATTACATTTTCCCACACACTGTTTAAGGTAACTGAATTTAATCTGTCCACATCATCTTATACACTTTCTTCTGCACAACTTATTACATTTTCCGAAACACTATTTAAGGTAACTAAGTTTAATCTGTCCACATCATATTGTACACTTTCTTTTGCACAAATAATTACATTTCTCGAAACACTATTTAAGGTAATTGAATTTAATCTGTCCACATCATCTTGTACACATTATTCTGCACAGTCTTGAGAATTTAAAATTTCAAATATTTCATTAGCCGAATTGGAACAAAATCCAGGAGCACTAGAAACATTATAAGTATATCTGAAGTAAATAAAAAAATTCAAGATAATCAATAATAAAATACATTAACACTAATATATTTATATATTTTTATGTCAGGCCTATAAATTTCATTAGTTTTAATTACTAAAATCAATGGAACATATAATTTACACACCTGAAATACAAAATGGTTAAATTGATTTAAATTTATGTATCTACAAGACTTGATCTACCTTTATATGAATGAATGAAACAATTGATGGGAAATTTGGTATGGAAATTTAAAGGAATATTAATCTTATATCTGTACTACTTCTGTTTTTGAATAAACAGAATGCTAATTTAAATACTTAGATATGCTGTATTCAACAGAAACAGTTTTCAAGATATTTAATAACAAAATATATCAACAGTAATATTTGTTATTTGTCTGAGACTGCTACTACTTTTCTTTATATATTAAAGTCATTGAAATTTCATTATTTATAAGTAATGCAATCAATGAAACACATAATTTACAAACCTCAAATAGAAAATTTTTAAATTAATTTAGTTTTATGTATATACAATACTTGGTAACAATATCCTTTTCTATGACTGAATTAAACTATTGAACTGAAATTTGGTACAAAAATTTAGAAGAACACTGATATTATATCTGTACTAGTTCTTTCTCGATACACAAAATGTAACTTTAAAAACTCAGAAATACTGTATTCAACAAAATAATTAATACACAAATTTTGAAAATATGAAAATTTTACCTGTGTAAGGTTGCTTTGCTTGTAAAAGCAAAGTATTTTCTAAAAATTCTATACGCACTAGGACGATGTAAATAAATCTGCAGAGCGAATGACGAACGCCTTCCTTTTGTAGACTTACACTGCATACGCAGTTGAGATGAAATAAATTGAAATAAATATGACTTATCAGCTAATTTAGCTTGTAACTATCCCATAAGGCGAGAAGAGGAATGATTTTCGTATAATCGTTTCCTTAATTTCGAAACACTAGAAAGCAAAGTTTTAAATTTTCTTGTTTTAGGGGTCATTTGAAAATGACCGCTGCTGTTATGGGATGATGTTGTTGGAGAAGAAAGAATATTTCTAGAACACGAAGGTTCTGTGTCATCAGGGCCGGCCGGAAGGAGGTGTGAACGGTGCGACCGAACGGGGCCCCGCGCCACCGAGTTATATTACAAAATGAAAATGCCTTTTTGCGATTTGTTTGTTTTTATCCGAACATACATGTAAAACATTGCAGAAACAGAAGACTGCGAGTTATACGTCCTGACGTCTTCGGCAAACGGCTTAAGTTGGTTTTAGGTGATAACATTCAATACATTCCTTGTTCCAGAGACAATTTCTTCAGGGACTTCTGTGGGTATCCACATATGTTCCCCTGATGGCCAGCAGATAGTCTTTCCCAGGGCAGCTTGAAGAGATACCTCTAGATGAATGTTTTATTTTCAGCTTATCTAGTTCTAAATTGAGCACATCTGTTCCTCTTGTGTCCAGCAGGATTGCTAAATGATGATGAACCACATATGACAAAGGGGTTTCTCGTTTTTCTTGTAAAAAGTGTGGTTTTCCAGAATCTACGAATTCATCGTGTGTACTTGCTAAAAGGTTTTCCGTTAAATCTATCCATTCCACTATCAATCCATCGCGGACACACACTTTGTGAGGCCCCGTCCTCATATTCTCTTTATCTAGCTCTATGTTAAGCACATGTATTTCTCTTGTGCCCAGTAGGACTGTTAAATGATGATCAGGCACATATCAGACGGGTTCCTCTCTTTTCATGTTAAGTGTGGTTTTCCAGAATCTATAAATTCATCGTAGGTACTTATTAAAAGGTAGACTGTTACATCTATCCCTTAAAGTTTTATCAGTAGCAGTGGATCTGAAATATTGATTTTGGAATATTATTTGGATTGTGTGAAACAATGAGTCTTCTCGGAAGCTTAATTTTCAGTTGAATAGTTCGTTCGCATTCAGCATATCAGCTGTACAGCTAAATAAAATATTCTGCTTTTATTCTTGCGGACAAATTTCAGGTATGCTATTTTTTATGTCTTTTTTATAGTTATTCATTAAACACCACTTCTTTTTATATTTCCAAAAGGAAAATTTTAATATTATAAAAGTTTATCAATTTTAAAAACAATGTAGTTTCTCCTTTGTTTTTGTAGTACAATAATTTTGCTATTTGTTATTATTGAATACATTTCAGATAAAAGATTTTTTTTATTAACAAACCACAATTGGTGTTTTCTAATCTTTTTTTTTACATTGTGCAGTTTTTATTATAAAATGTTACTTATTTGGGACCTTTTTATTATTTTGACAAACTACATATCAAAATCATTTGGATAAGTTTTGAAATATACAAAGCATTTTGAAGATTGATCCAATTTAAATATCCTAAGCTAAAACCAAAACTCACTGTAGGTTGTGCATAATTGTGGATAAGTTTGTGATCAGATGATTATCTTTTCTTAGTTTTATCTTTTTGGTCCATTTGTTATTAAATATGAAAAAAATAATGAGCTTAACTTTTAAGAATGTATTTCATAATCTAAGTTAAAAGAAAATCTCATTCATATGGTATGAAATTTTATTTCAATACTGTAATCGTAAATCAACAGAAAAATTGAAAGGACGGTAGGGTCTTTCTTTTTCAATTGACTGCATGGTTAAAAGCTATTTAAAGTTTCTACAATTTTCATGTTTTGAAACTCTAATTGAACCTATTTTCTCATTTTATAATTCTAATTTTAGCACAGAAAGTTTTCAAACTGAACAGTTTTTAATATTTCCTCACAAAACCAGGAAGACAGCACACATTCCTACAACATGTGTTCGCAAAAACTAATTGTAGAATTTTTTTTATTTAAAAAGGAATGCTTGAATTCAAATATCATATTCAAATACCTGTTTCAAAATAAGAATGCCAAATTATTTAGTTTGCATTTGGATCAAATAATAGAATCCTCTTTAGTCCCAATGGCTGAGCAACCACTGCATTACTTAAAGTTACTTATAAGTTTATCTGAGTTTATACTTTTTCTCTCTCTGATATATATTTACAGTAATTCGTATTTAGTATTGAATATTCAGTACGTTTCTGTCCTCATTCTTCAATAATGGAAGCACACAAAAAATTGTGTGCTTTCATACTTGAATCGAAAAGTGTAAAAATATTTTACATTTCTTTTATTCAAAAATCGCTATAGAGGTTTCAAATTTATACTTTCTTACGGTGAGGATGTTTTCCCAAATCTGAGAAATGCACTTCAGATACTTTTAATAATTTCAGTGTCTGTTGCTAGCTGTAGAAGCTCATTCAGTAAACTGATATTAATATTGTCAATTTCTTGAGAAACTATGGGAGATGGCCTAAGTGATCTTGTATTTCTTACCATCGAAAAATACACTTTTGATAAAATTAATTCGATGGAGTAATTAATGAATTTTCCTTCATAAAAGCTAAAAAAGTGCATGTTCAATCGAAGTCCAATATAATTCGAGCTATTATTTGTCTAGTATTACATTGCTAAGTATTGTATATTTGAATCATTTAACCTTCCAGCAGTCACATATATAGTAGGAGATATACTTATATTGTGCATCGTATTACTTGCTTATATCGTTCCTTTATAAATTTAAGTGCAATTTTTTCAATTCCTACTATTAGTTCACACTCTCCCTATATCTTGTTCAAATTTTGCAATCGATTTTAAACTAACTTTCCGATGAGCTGGAGACTTGAAACTTTAAACATAGCTCAGAACTAGATGACAATGCAATATTAATTCGCTTTCTTGTGTGTCTGTCTGTCTGTCATTTCATATTTTGCATGACGCATGCGCAGTACGTTTTTCATTATATCTCGAAAATTATTAACATTACAGACTTGGCTCTTGGGTATATGGATGGCCCATGGGATCATCGAAGCACCCCCATATTTTTCCGCATGTGCAGTACATTTTTCATTATATCTCGAAAACTATTAACATTACCCAGATAGCAATTTTAGTTTGCAGCAAGCTTGCCACAAATTTGTCATGACAAGAGTGCAAGCTTGCAGCAAGTTAACGAAAGCTTCGAAATCACCATGAAATGAACTTGCAGCAAGCTTGCCGTGAAAACTCATTGCAAATTATAACAAAAACAGAGTATGAACACAACCGGGGATAGAACTCGCGACCTATCGCTTAGTAGCAAACGTCGATACCACTCAGCCAACTGAAATACGAGACGAGAAGATAGATTTCGCTAATACATCGTTCGATTCGATTCGTATATGATTTTCGCTAATAACTACGCTTTGCTAGCAGAATAAATTATGAAATTAGAGTTCAAAAGTAATTACTTTAAAATGGGACAAAATGTCTAGTTATTATTTTTCAACAAATAATGACTGTTTTTTAGATTTAATTTTGTTTATAAACGTTAAAATTTCAACATATAAGAAAAAGACGATATAGTTTTCTTTAAAGTGCGAGTGATATATTTAGTGAAAAGATGGAAAATGTTTCAAAAAGTTTTTTATAAAAAAGTAATTTTTTCACAAATTATCATTGATTTATTGAATTAATAAAAAGAAGGGCGGTCTAGGAGATGCTATTAAAAATCGGATGTTTTTTTAAAACAGAGACAAAGATAATTAGCTCTTTATTGTGCTATCTTTGCAGGAAGCTTGTTTTGCAAACTTGCAGCAAGTTTGATTTGCAAGGGAGGTGGCGCTATTTGTCAAGTAGAACTTGTAGCAAATGCGTTGCAAGCGAGGGTGGCTCTAGTTGTCACAGCGAACTTGCTACAAGTTCGCTTCCAGTTTGACGCGTCAAATTTTGCCATGACAAGGGAATATCAAGTCAAAATCAAACTTGCTGCAAACTTACGTGCTATCTGGGTACAAACTTGGTTCTTGGGTATATGGATGGACCATGGGATCATCGAAGCACCTGCATATTTCAGCCATATCTTTGCGCAAGCGCAGTACATTTTTCATTATATCTCGAATCTCCTAAGTAGGAATTGACTTAATTTTTTTTTTTATATTACTTGTTATTTATATAATCTTTATTTAGTATGGAGCTATTAAGTACAGATTACATAAATATAAGTTGCATTTATTTTTGTAAAATAACACGATATAAATATATAATATGATGCACGATGCAAGTACCTCGTACATACGCGCGACTTCTGGATGGTTAAATTTTTGCCTTTTCATAATTATTTTTGACTATTTAAGAACTATTATTAAATTAACTTCATTATTGATTTCGTGTAGGGTAATGTTTTTAACGATTTTAGCATTAAAGCTTGCACGTTTGTTGTTTCCGTCCAAACTCATGGAGAGTAGTGGAGTGGAATTCGTATTTCAATGTCCGTCGAATAAGAAAGTGCAAGCATAGCCCTTGTTCACGATCACAACATTTATTTTACGATCACACACACAGAACTATATGCATGGTTTTTACAGAACAGATGAGAGAGAGAGACAAGACAAGTGCGTAATAAAGGTGCGCGTCGGCGCGCTCACATATTTTGGCAACCATTTATCGCCACGATGCCAATTTACAGTTCAAAGTCGCCAACATCCTGGGCCCCGTTGCAATATTTACATGCAACACTAATACACATTGATTACATAACACATGGAAACTACACGAAATGGTTAATACACAATGTTTTCACGGATTAGCACTGTAATCAAATACATATAACATTCGAACAATTAAATATATGATAATGAATATAAACACAGATAATTAATCACAGAAAGGTAATTTTATGATTTTGTTTACTGGACGTCGATAAATGCCTTTGTTCGTTTTCACTGTTACAACTCTTATTACATTATCCTTTCCTGCGTGAACCTTAATTATTTTTGCAAGATTCCAATTAAGTGTTTTAGAATTATCCTCATTTTTAACCAAAACAATTTCATTTTCTTTAAATATTTTCTCACCTTTGCTTCATTTAACACGTGATTGCAAACGATTTAAATAGTTCGACGACCATTTTTTCCAAAATCAGTTACACAATAAAATAGTTCACATACCTGAGAAACTTATATCCAATATTTGTATTTGCTTATTAATTTTTTACACTTTTAAGTCAACTAACAAGGTTTACATAGAGTCTAATGCACGAAAATGGTCATCATTTGTGGATGAAAATCTTGAAAAAATGCCATTAGGGACTGAACTCATTGAAGAGCTTCCTGGGATGTCAATAAAGATTGCGATGGATCTGTATCATCATCATGTTTGGAAGCAGAAATATTGTTGCAGAGGAAGAAAGTGGTGTTGAGATTTAAAAGACAACATTGTTGTACAGGGGTTTATTGCTGTACGGAATATCGTTATCATGAGGGGAAATTAACATTATGCTCTATGCAAATTCAATGGGACCATAAAATTTTATTCTTGTAGAGGGATTTATCGTTGCATCTGGTATCGTTGTAACGAGAGTTTAATGTATAAATAATCACAACAGTATAAGAACTGTATTTATTTTTTTCAAAATTTTTTATAATTCTATGAATCACTGAATAAGAAAAAATGATTTTTCTTGATATGCATGACTTTTAGCTAACTATAACGAAATGGGATTAGTATTTTGATGCAAAAATGACTTATTTATTATTTTTGTACGAACAAATAATTTTGTTGACATGTTTAGATTTTTCATGGAAAAACGAAACGCAGAAGTTTGAAATCAATATTTATAAAGCATGATATTGGTATAAAATTTAAAAATACTTTTACTTCTTAATATTTTTCTGTCCTGGTTTGCATGTTTTCAATAGATTCGTAATTATTTTATCGTCTTGATCTGTAGCCTTTACGTTATTAATTTTTCATTAGAGAGTGGATATAAATTCAAGTATAGTGATTTTGGTTTGTTTAATTAATGACTGATTTGAAGCAATATTTTGAGCTACCGAGGAGAGATTTTTCAATGCAGTTATGAAGGCGGTTATCAGGTAGGCTTAGTGTTGTGTTCCATAGTAATAATACACAGTTCATCAATCTAAATGGTTATATTATCAGGATTAAGTTTACATTAATATACTGAGCAATATTTACAGATAAAGATATGTACAGTTGAAGTAAATCATCAGGCTTTTGGATGGCACATCGTCGTCTTTTGTCTTTGTCAGGGAAAGACCCACGTCGTTCACGCGTCTTCAACCGCCTCGTCGTCTCTTCTTGTTCTTGGCAGCTTGATTCTCTGACGTCACTCGCGATGACAGCGCCATCTACAGGTACTCGGCTGCGGCTGGTGGCCCACAGTTAATTCATGCTCACGTGATACACATAAAGTAAGCTATACTGATTTAATTTTTGAATCTTCTGTGTATATTGCAGTAAGAAACAGAACGTAATGTCGCGTTTTAACCAAAGACAAAGTACAGTTACAGTTAAATATTAAATTACATGCACAGTTACTTTTGTCATATGACTGTGACGTCACGTGCAATGACTCCAATTCCAACTATGCTGTCAAATGTTTGAGATATGACCTGAAAAATCATGAGGATAAGATAAATGCGATTGATGTCGAGGGAGCGATTCAATTCAAAGAATTAACAGTATTTTTTATAAATGCTTTTAAACAGGGCAGTATCGAAGGGGTGGCGAGATTGGCACTCGCCAAGGGTGCAGGCAGAGAGGGCGCAAAAATGACATTTAGAAAAATAAGGTTTAACCATTTCAGGGCACAAACAATTTACTTTTCTTTGTGAAAACATTGTCAATGGGTATATAAATACGTAAAAGAAGAAAATTAAAACTGATGCTACCACCTGTTGTCTTCATTAAATACCAAAAAACAAATTTCTAGATCCTGGCTGAAAAAGTTCTTAAAAAGTGGTTTCGAAAGGAAACCATCACCCCTAGAGTCAGATTGGCATGATCTGTGTAGGTAAAAAAGAATTCAAGAACAAGGTTTCTGCCGTTAATTAAAAATTACGGGAGTTGTTAATTGATATGCCTATAGAAAGCTAGTAATTACAAAGAAACACCCTCGTCCTGCCTTGGCATCCGTGTCTACGATGAATGACCGCCGCCACGACAAGAATCGGGCACTGTGGCCCCGCATTATAGAGCCCATTACGAGCGGCACATGCGATAGCCGCCCCCTTTTACGGTAGTGTGACCCGTCATCGATGATGGGTCCTAAGAGCCCCACCATCATTGCTATATCGCACCTGAAAGCGAGACTCTTCTTATTTATGCGGCAGGTTCTCATCCCCATATTTGAGGAAATTGAGGAGAAAAATAAGAACAGTACTTCGCCTTGCTGGCGGTTGATGGGCCGAAAGAGAATATATATATACATATATATATATACACAGTCGGACCTGTATTCAACGAACCTCTATTTTGCGAACTTTTCCTTGGAACCAAGAACATTTTGCGAATTTCTTCGTAAAATAACCTACAAATAGCGAAGTGCATTCTCTATTTAACGAACTTTTTCTTGTGATCCAATGACCTTGGGCCTCGCCTATTGTACTTGTTAAGAAGAAAGATGGATCGACACGTTTCTGTGTTGACTACAGGAAGTTAAACGAGATTACGATAAAAGATAGTTATCCTCTACCACGGATAGACGACACCCTGGATGCTTTGAACGGAAGCCAATGGTTCTCGACATTAGACTTGAAAAGTGGATACTGGCAAGTCGAGATCCAACCTGAAGATAAAGAAAAGACAGCTTTCTCCACCGGACAAGGACTCTAGCAATGTAAGGTAATGCCTTTCGGACTTTGTAACGCCCCTGCCACATACGAAAGATTAATGGAGACAGTATTGCGTGGACTTACGTCTGAAGCCTGCTTAGTTCATCTTGATGACATTATTATAGTAGGACGAACATTTCAAGAACATCTTAATAATATTCGTAAAGTATTCCAGAGACTGCAAAAAGCTAACCTCAAGCTAAGTCCAAAGAAATGCAGATTCTTCCGAAAGGAAGTTTCTTATCTTGGACACAAAATTTCAGCAGACGGAGTTAAAACCGACCCAGAAAAGACTAAGGCAGTAGTTGATTGGCCTCGTCCAGAGACAGTATACGATCTCCGAAGTTTCCTTGGACTTTGCACCTATTAGCGTCCTTTTGTAAGGAATTTCTCTGCGATAGCAAGATCCCTACATAAACTAACTGAAGTTAGATCAAACTTTAATTGGACCGAAGAATGCGAGAAACCTTTCAATAGCCTAAAGCAGGCTTTGATAACTTCCCCTGTCTTGACCTATTCCCGGAATGACAAGGAATTTATCTTGGATACGGATGCTAATAATGAAGGAATAGGAGCCGTACTTTCTCAGAAGATCAGAAACGAAGAGCGTGTCATCGCTTACTTCAACAAGAGCTTGGGTAAGCCAGAAAAAAATTATTGTGTCACGCGTAAAGAATGACTAGCCATTGTGAAATCTATAGAGCATTTCCATCACTACCTCTACGGACGGAAATTTCTTCTACGGACTGATCATGCTTCCCTCAGATGGCTTTTGAATTTTAGGGAACCTGAAGGCCAGATAGCTCGCTGGATCCAAAGACTGCAAGAATATGACTTCGAAATCCAGCATCGCAAGGGAACCTCTCACGGAAATACAGATG
>BGPR01004520.1:0-11494 GCA_013235015.1 Araneus ventricosus | reverse complement strand
ACAAGAGTCATAACGAATTAAATTTAAGCATTTACGACAAAAGAAATGAATTTAAATTTATTGTTAATAGGTTTAACTTTTGGAATTCTAATATATCTTTTAAGATCTATAAAAACACAATATTACAATAATTACTAAGGATTAAAAATATTTTTAACAATTCAGAATCAAAGAAAAAACAAATTGAACTTTTTAAAAATCATCTTAATTCCAATAAAATTTACAATTCTCTTTCTTTACCTTTATTCCACAGCGTTCTGTAGAAAAAAAAAACTTGCTATATTTGCCTTTGATCTATTGTATTTTACCATTAATCTCATTTTAGTTAATTGTCTATTTTTTATATACTGATACTCTTAAAAAAGTTCCTAAGACTTCACGGACAGCAGAAGGATTCTAAGGGGTCTATTCTGGTACCCCTGGGTTGGGGGGGTGTGCGGGTGCGAACCCAACCCAAACCAGGGGTACCAGAATAGACCCCTAAGACTCTTCACTTCTCACTCCTTGTAAAATATTTGCCGAAACTCATGACGTTAACCGATAACTGTCAACAACCATAACCGAGTTCACGTCAGCACTTTTAACGATCCGATGTGTTCGTGCCGCGTGAATCGCACCTGAATCCATTGTCTGCCCATTTGTGGACTATTGGGCGAGTTTTGACATCTTTTTCTTTATTTTTGTTTCACATTATTGGTTTTGAAATTGGGTTTCATGTATTTTATTTCAATTAGACATGAACTTTTTATTTTTTTCAATTAGACATGAACTTTTTATTTTATTTCTTTGTTTCAAACTATTGTTTTTGTTCAGTGTTCAGGGGAAACAAACTCTTTTTAGCATTATTGCTAGAGTTTGTGTTTAGAAAACACCGAAAATAAATTTGTATACTCTCGTTCGGAATTTCCCTTGCTGATGACGCGTCCCGGACGTTAGCGTTATATTCCGTTTTTGTAGTTTTGGTTTTTCTTTTATGTCGTGGTTTTGATGTTTTCTTTTGTTAACATTTCTCACTTTTCGGTTGTACTGCTGCATTTGCGCATTCATCGCATTAGTGAAGTTTTTTTTCATATTTTAATCTTTTTTAGAATTTATATTAACCATATAGTATCCATTTCCTAAAGTTTACTTCATTTGAAATAGTATTTCTTCGATTTAATTATTTCTTCGATTAAAATTAATTTCTTGATTGGTTATTGCATTTGTTTCTGTTTTTGTATATGTTTTTATATATATACTTACTAAAAGCACTAATATATATATATATATATATATATATATATATTAGTGCTTTTAGTAAGTTTTGTTTTCTGTGTGCGTTTCTAATTTTTACTACTTGGTGTTCTGGTATTCACTATCAGCTAGTGTTTTGTAATGATTTTTAGTTTTCTAATGTTTAATGCTAGCTTTTAATGCTTAAGTTATATGATGGATTTCTTATGATTATTTTCATTCATTACAAACACACATACTCACGCACACACACAGTATTATCGAAATCCAATATATAAGCACATATAAGCAAATAGAAAAATTACAATATATAAAATACAAAATTACAGGAAAAGAACATTGGACATAAAATGTGTAAAATGGAAAAAGCTTATTTCTACTCGTACTTTCGCTCATAAGCTGCGTTTATTCGTTCGCCGTTACGCAGGGAAAAAACCACCCTTTGAACATGTTTGGGATACCTCGCCTTCTAATGAGTGGTATATATTACATGATATTCTTTCCATTACTATATTTTTACGATCTTTTTCGTTTAGTTTTTTGTTCTTGTGTTATATACACTCTGTCCCAAAAAAGTGGAACAAGCGCTTATTTCCTTAAATATTCATCCTAGACATATACTTCCAATTACAAAGTTTCATCAAATGAGGTAATAATTTGTATGAAAATACTCTGATATCGAAGCGTATTCATAATAAAAAGTTACAAATATTAAATTTTTATACGGCTCCCGTTAAGAAAAAATGTCAATTTTTGAAATGTGACTTTTACATTCATCTATTCACATACAAAGTTGTAGGTTTTTAGCTGCAAAACTTACAGAGATATAAGAAGGCAAAGTTATTGACTTATACCTCTTTTCCATATCTCTCACTGCTGTTTGATCCAGTCTTTCGATCGACATTTTAGGGATAATATACATATTTTAAAAATTATTTAAAGGACACGGAATCAGTAAATAACAATGTATTTGTTGAATCTTGTTAAATCTAAAAACTAGTTAAATAAGACATTGATCGAAGTATTTACAAAAATAGTTGACCTTAGGAACGTTTCAAAAATATCCACCGTAACATATCAGCAGTGAGGCTCAACTTCCTAGAAACAAGCAGTGTAATAAAAATATTATTAGAATGCAATTTCAATACAATTTTTCCAAAATAACTTTACCTTCAAACAGTCCAAACTTGTAATTGTAATTACCTGAATTGTATTTTGGAAAATTACAATCCTTTTTCTTTCGGTGATTGACTTTTAACAGCAAAAAATGAATGTTTAGTAACCAGCCAAGTTCCCGTTGAAGAAACATGAAAGTTAATCCAAAACCTAATATCAGCCAATGAAGAAAGCAAAAAAAAAAAAAAGAACGCGAAGGCGAACCATGGCTTCCCATGGGCCCTATCCTGTGTTTGTCTTACTTTTTCATTCATTTTCTGTATTCTTTTCTCGTTTATCTTTTTTTCGCTGATAATCAAACGCTGAGTGCAGAAGTCAGCAAATAAGAATAAAAACGAAAATACGAATTTTTAAAATAATTTTAGTGAGTTCTGCAACTCTGCAGACGTAAAGGACGAGTCGCCACTGCTTTTAGGTAAAGCTTAATAATACGCACAACGCAAAGAGCAAATAATTCAGTATTCTGGTTCAATATTAGGCTGTTTTCCTGTTATACCTTAAATTTTCATTTTCTCAAATTTTCCTTCCATTCTTTATCAAGTCGATAGTTGAAACTATCTTCCATTGAAACTGAGTAATAGTATGCGCCACTGGCAAATTTTTTTCAATCCATGACGATTGGATGACGTTCTACTTGATAAATATTTGGTCTTCGCTGTTTGTCCACGTTTAATAAATTTGTATTTCTGGAATAAACATATCCATATAAATTTGTGAGGAGCCCCTTTAAATTTAAAAATTAACATATCTCTGTAAGTCTTGCAGTTAGAATCGTGAAACTTATTTTATATGCATAGATGAGTGTAAGAGGGATATTTCACTCATTGACACTTTTACTCTACGGGGAACGAATAAAAATTTAATTTCTTAACTTTTTATATTCAATTTCCACAGAAGCAAAAGTGTTTTCCCACAAATTCTTCTTATTTGATGAAACTTTGTAGTTGGAAATATAGTGTCTAAGTGCAATATTTAAGGAAATAAATGCTTCTTCCACTTTTTTGGGACTCCTTATATATATATATATATATATAATATTGAATTAATTAATCTTAGTGCAATATATTGTTGCGTTTATTTTAGATACATATTATATTCTTTTCATATATAAATGCATTAAGTTAGGTTTATGTATGATATCTTTTCTTCTAACTTCTCTCATTTTCATGGTTTATTACCCTTTCTATTTCTTCAGCAATGCTAACTGGGATGGTTTGTACAACAAAATCGATTTAACCGACTATTAGCACATCCAAAGCTGTGCCACCAATTTAATTGTTGAAAACTCAAAATTTCTGGATTGTCTTTTTTCAATAGTTTTTGAATGTAACAGAGTTGTACATGTTCTAATTTTCCATATACTCTTAGTATATATTTAATATTTTTATTTCTTGGAATATATTTTATAGTCAGTATAATTTTAAAAAAAATAAACTTTTGCATTGCATTATAGATATGTCTGATAATTTTCATATAGAATATTAAGATATGTCTTTTTATATATGGTTGATATTAATATATATATATATATATATTAATATTCTGTTTCTTCCTTCCCTATATATATATATATATATATATATATATTTATATATGTTAGATTGCAAATATTGCATTAACATCATTTTTCGGTTTTGTCAGTATTTTTAATTAATTTAATTCTTCGCCACTAAAGTTTCTTTCTTCTCTTGTGGCAACTTTGGCAAATTTTGAAATTCAAACGATAATTTTAGCCGTTTCTTTAATTATCTAAATTTTACTTAATTATTTAATTTGTTTTCGATTTAATTATTGTTTGTCTTAACTTTTGTTGTTGTTTCCATTAAGGTTTCAACTTTATTAATTTTTAAATTCAATTTTTGCAACGGGATTATTTCTTCGCCATCTTGGCTCGCGTAGGTTTTTGGTGTTATCAGGCTTTTGGCGTCTGTTACTGGAATCGTTTTCCGTTACGATTTGAATTTTTTTTGTGTGCTTCTCTGAACGAGTGAAGGTATTGGCAGCTGCAGGTCCCAGGGCCTTTTTAAGGCTTCTGGGGACCTTAAGGCCTTCAGAGAGTCAATCATTTTTATATATATTATTATTTTCCGTTGGAGCAAAATGATGAAAGTGTTGTATTCTTCAACAAGATTTTTTCGTGTGATGATGTAATCTTTGATTCTGCAAATTTGAAATCTTCTGGATTCTGCGAATTTAAAACCTTCATGCAGTGAATGGTGTCATCGAAGGAAAAAAGTTTTTTCTTTTCATCTTTCTTTATTCAGATGAAAAATGGAGAAAATTGTGACAGTTTTTGGTGCTAAAATTTTCGATAAAAAAAAAGTCAGTAGCTAGAGTGCACTGAATATTCAAGCCCTGCACTAAAGATGATCAGGGTGCAAATTCTTTAATAGCCTGCTCTTCAACATTATTTGCGTTAACAGTTTGTTGATGGAAATGTGCATGGAAACTTGTTAGTGTACCAATAATGCGACTGAATTACCTCAAGAATGATAACGTAATTTTTGATATTACAAATTCTCCGAATTTTTCATACAACGTGTGCTTTGGTTAGTTTTTTTTTTTACAAGCGAAACAAAGACTGTGATGTGCTCTGTAAATGTACCGCCATTTCTGCAGAATCAAGATGTTTCTTAAATTTGTGGTTTCTACCTAATATCCTTATTAGTATATATTTTTTTTTGAGCCTGCAGTGCGTTGTATTATGTGTAGCTACATATTTTTACTTTGGTTAATACATTTTTTTAAATGTGCATCATCTTGTATATGTATAACTTGTGGCAGTGTTAAAGTAATTTAATTTAAACTATTCTAAAATAAAAAAGATTTAAATTCATAGATTTTGATTCTGTTTTAATTTCTCTGATTTGTTTTTACAACTAGTATTGTACTACCACTATATGCAAATTGACTTTTAATTAAGTAGCTAGGGTTTTCAGGTCAGCAAAGGTAGGTGATATATCAATATTGCTAGAATTGCTTATTGTTGTGTTATTTGATTAAGTACCCAGAATTAATTAATTGTTCAATATATATATAATTTAAATTATATTTCTGGGCATCTACCTTGCTTCAATGTTTTTATAAATATCCTAGCTACCCCATCCAATATATTTAGTGCCGTAATATTTCTTGCCCTAGCATCCCCCAACATCCTCAACATTTTTAGGGCCCCCTTAACATTTGGTGCCGTGTTGAAAAGCAAAATTGTAATATACAAATGTAAGGTTGAGTTTATGGGTTATTAAATAAATTTAATTTACTGCCAACTAATTTAAATTTAACAGTGATGCACATGTCAGAGTATTAAAATATTTTATATTTTTGCTCAATGCTCCAGTCTCCTTCAGGGAAAATGCATTGTTTTTGTGAAAATGATTTAATAGTATTATAAATTTCAATTTGTGTATTTCAGTATTTTTATATATGATTTGGGTATTTTTATAATTGATATAATATTTCATAACTGTCAGTAGATTTTAAAGTACAATGGCCCAAAGTCTTATCTCTTCTCTCACACCTTTCTAAGGTGGTAACGAAAACTTTGATTTTTTTTATAAAACAGTTTATTGAGATTGCGAAACTTGAGAAATGGGGCGAGGCTAAAAAATTTTTGGTTCTAAAACTAAATTTAAAAGATGAAGCATTAAAATTCTTGGTGAGCAATCCAAAATTTGAAGAAATAGATCATTTTGATTCTTTGGTAAAAAAGCTTGAAGAAAAATTTTGCAAAAAACCAAATTTTGAAGAAGCTCAAAGACAATTTAACAATTTAAAACAAAAAGTCAGCCAATCTATTTCAGATTTGGCAGAGCAAGTGAGTTCTACCACTGATAAATTCTCCAATCCAAATAACAGTGAGGAAGAGAATATTGTAAACTTGACAGAAAAATTAAAGCTTTCAAAATTTATTGAAGCTTTAAGACCAGATATCAGGGTAGAAGTTAAAAAATTGGGTCCCAAAAATTTCAAATCTGCTGTATCAATAGCTAAAAACATTGACAATGCTTTGAGTGATGATGGTGCAGAAATAAATGTCACAGATTCTGGTATAAACCAGATTTTATCACAACAATTGAGTACGAATAAAGAAATTTTAGAACTATCTGAAAAAGTAAATGCTATATCTTCCCAAAATTTGTGTGTGAATAGTTTGACAGAAGCACCAGCAACCAACTGCAATAATGTTCAAAGTAACCAACAATCTCCATGTCAAATTTGTGGCAAGTTAAACCACAAAGCCAATAATTGTTTTCATTATACCCGTGGCAATTATTATAGGGGTAATAG
Source organism: Araneus ventricosus (assembly GCA_013235015.1). Classification (NCBI taxonomy): domain Eukaryota; kingdom Metazoa; phylum Arthropoda; class Arachnida; order Araneae; family Araneidae; genus Araneus; species Araneus ventricosus. The sequence continues at coordinate 4,795 of BGPR01004520.1, read as the reverse complement.
TAGGCCAAACTACAACAGAACTTTTCGTGCAAATAATTTTCATCCTTATCGCTCTCGTGCAAATCGAAGGAGTAATTATGGTAGAGGTTGCAGAGGTAATTTTAGATCTGCTTCAAACAGAGGTTTCAGAAACAATTTAAACTTCTAGAAGATTCTTGCAAACCACAAAAAAAAGAATTCTCTTTGGCAGGAATCTATAAAGCAAAGAGTTATGATTATAAAAAAACAGAAAAGTGTCTCATGTAACAAAGAAAAAACAGAGTAATGTCAAAGTGTTAGAAAGGCATGATGGTGGGAAATCTAAGGATAAAAATGTATTCAAAAAGCAAAATTCTCAAACTAAAAAATCAAAAAGTAAAAATAAAAATTCAGCTAAACAGCCAATTCAAAATCAAAATAAAGAAAAAGTTTTAGATAACTCAGAAACCAAAGTATTAATGTCGTGCACTAACAATAGCAACAATCTTCCAATTGTTAATATAAAAATTTGTGGTATTCAGTTAAAATGTCTTATTGATTCAGGTGCAAATGTAAGTTTAATTCAGCCACACATTGTTGATCAAATCAAAACAAAAACTAAAGTTGAGTATATTTCAAGAATGGTCAGAATCAAAACTATAGATAACACAGTTGTTCCATACATGTCGGCAATTAATTTAAAATTCAAAATTGAAAATAAATGGTTTTACAATCAATTTTTTGTCACGTTAAACTCTTGGAATGCTCAGTATCATGCTATTCTTGGTTATGATTTCTTACAAAGAAATAAAGTTGTCATTGACACTATAAACAAACAACTTCTAGTTGGTAATCAAAAATTTGATTTTGAGGAAAATTCTCCTACCAATGTTTGCAGTGAAACTACTGATTGTGACATATTTCAAAGTGACAAAAACAAAAAAGAAAGTTTTGAGCAAATCAACAACAATTTTGGTGACAAAGTTAATGTCAGCGAGGAAACTTTTCATGCGCTTAATGTCAAAATAGCCAATAATATTACAGTTCAGCCTTTTTCAACAGAAATCATAAATTTAAAAGTTCCTAAAAATATTTCAAAAAACAAAGATCTAATTTTTATTCCAAAGAAAAATAAACTAGGTTACTTAATCAATGAATCTCTAAATGTTCCCACTAATGCTAATCTTTTTCACACCATAATTGAAAATAACACAAATAAAGTCATTCATGTTAGAAAGAATACAATTATGGGCAAATTATCAACATTTGATGTTAATGACATCATGTCTCCTTCTGAATCTGAAATTTATCAAATTAACAACTTAAACTTAAATGAAATTCATAAAATGCGCAGAGATGAGTTACTCAAATCTGATTTTAAACTTGATCATCTTAATGATAAAGACAAAAAAGACATGCAAGATTTACTTCTCAAAAATTATAAGGTATTTTCAAAATCATACAAAACTCTTGGTGAAACTTCAGCAGTAATCCCAGAATTTTCTCTCTTGCATAATTTTCCGCTACAAATAAAACCTTATTCTATTCCTCTCATGGCTAAAAAATATGCTCAGCAGGAAATTAACAATCTTTTAGAGGCAGGTGTCATTGAACCATCTTCTTCGAGTTATTGTTTTCCTGTAATTTTCATTAAGAAAAAACAAAATCCTAATGACAGTAATTCTGAACCTAAATTCAGAATGGTTGTAGATTATAGACTTCTTAATAGCATAACTGAAACATTCAAAATTTGTCTTCCAAAAATTTCTGAAATTATAAAAAACATTGCAGGTAGGAAAATTTATTGTGTTTTGGATTTGAAGTCAGCTTTCTTCCAAATAAAATTGAGAGATGAGGATAAGCGAAAACTTGCATTTTGTACAGAAATGGGTAATTTTCAACCGACCAGACTTCCTTTTGGCTCAAAAAACAGTACATCATATTTTCACACACTAATTTCAAAATGTTTAAATGGAATCACAGGTAAAAATGTTCAATTTTTTCTTGATGACATTATTATTGCAGCAGATTCCCTATGTGAACTTAAAGTAACTTTGCAAGCAGTATTTGATAGACTCATAAAATTTAATCTAACTTTGGATCCAGCCAAATTGCAATTGTGCAAACCAGAAATTACTTATCTTGGTTTTGATTTAAATTCTAATGGTTTTTCTCCATCAGAACAGAATGTAAACAAAGTTACAAATTTTCCTAGGCCAAAAAATTTAAAACAGGTACAAATGTTTTTGGGTATGCTAAATTATTTTAGAGGTTTAATTTATGATTATGCAGGTATTGTTGACCGTTGGTAAAGTTAACAAAGAAAAATACTCCATTTGTTTGGTCAGTTGAATGTGAAAATGCTTTTAACACTGTGCAGGAAATCATTCTCAAAAAACCTACGTTAAAAAACTTTGATCCAAATTTGCCTATTTCATTATTTACTGATGCTAGTAAAATTGCTATTTGTGGTATATTATTGCAAAAAAAAGACAATGTTTTCTATCCTTTAGAATTTTTTTCTAGAAAATTAACACCAGCAGAATGTAAATATCCTTCGATACGAAGAGAATTGCTTGCTATTTATGCTTCGGTCAAACATTTTCATGATCAATTATTGGGAGAAAATTTTGAACTCTTAACTGATGCTAAACCATTAACTGAATATCAAAGTCTTGAAAAAAGCCAGAAATAGTTGCTAGGTGGTTATTGTATTTAGGTACTTTTTCATTCACTCCAACTCATATACCTGGTAGTTTAAATCCAGCTGATTTTCTATCCAGAGTTGTGGAGGAAAATTCTTTAAATGTAAACAACATCACTCTTTTTCAACCTAATGATAAACTTTCCATTCAAAACATTTCAATTGAACAAAAGCAAGATGCAATTTTAAGCAAAATTATGAATGATTTATCTGTAAACAAACAATGTAAACAATATTTTCTTGATGTTAATTCAGGTTTGTTAATGATAAAAAATGCACATAAAAATAAAAGAAAAATTGTAAATAGAATTGTAATTCCTAAATCTCTAATTAAAGTTTGTATTGAAACTGCACACGCTCCACATTTTGGTGTTAGGAAAACTTTTGAATTCATTAGACATAAGTATCAATGGAAAGGTATGTACTTAGATACAAAAAATTTTTGTGAGCATTGTGAAAAATGCCTAGAAAACAAACCAAAAGCCAAATTAACTCAAACACAAATGATTCCCAAAAGAAATCTTGCACCAGGTCAGTGTATTGCTATTGATGTCGTTGGTAAACTTCCTAGATCCACCGACAACAAAAATTTTATTTTAACTATAATTGATCACTATAGTAGATATTTAGAAGCCTATCCTTTACAAAACATCACTTCTAGAACCATAATTAATTGTTTAAACAAATATTTTGCCAATTTTGGTCTTCCAAAATTTTTAATCACTGACAATGCCACTAATTTTATCTCAAATGAGATGGTGGAATTTTTAGACAGGTTAAATATTCAGCACAGAAAATCTTCAATTTACTATCCAATGGCAAATGGTTTACTTGAGAGAGCTCACAGAACAATGAAAGAAAGTTTGGCATCAATGTGTGAGAGTACTTTTCAATGGTCAGAGAAACTTTTATTTTTCAAATTGTACTATAACAATTCAATTCATTCTGTAACAAAATTTGCTCCAGCAGAAATATTCTTTGGCAGAAAGCAGAATTTACCTCTTGATAGTTTTTTTGAACCTGTAACTGTTGAAAATGAATCAAAATATCTGAAAAATATCAGAAATAATATGTGTTCCATAAGAAATGAGTTTGCAAAAAATGAAGAACAATACTTTAAAAACAATGCTCCGCACATCAAGGGTCGTAAAGTGCCAAATTTTAATTTGGGCGACAAGGTATTTGTTAAGAATTTTTCTCATCCACATGTGTTCCAGGAGAAATATAAAGGACCTTTTGAGATTATAAAGATTTTAAGAAATAATAATTATGTCATTAAGAGTCTTAAGGACAACAAAACAATGAAACTTAATGTAAGCAAAATTTTTAAACAAGAGCAGCCTAGGCCAAACCTTAGGAATTAAAGAATTGTTGTGAAAAAGAGAAAAAATTCTTTAAAAATAACATTTATGTCTATAATTGTTTTACAATTTAACTGTGATATAGAATTTATTTACTTCTTTTTGTATTGATAAATGACAATCAGAAAAGTGCGCACATATATAAAAAAAAAATTAGATGTATTATATAGCTTTACAGGAAATTTTTGCAATTTTTAATTCTGTGTCAAGATTGTTATTCTATATATGATGGTAATGTATTCCATTTTATATTACTTTACTCATTTTGTCAGGCTGGTCCGAAAATGTAGTGAATAGGATATAGGTCTTGATAGGAGTGGAATTGTGAGGAATTTTATGTATAAAAAAATTATACTGCATGAATTTGCAGCCTTTTGAAGCTATATACATCACAACTGATTGCATTTTTTTTTCAGGAGTTGAAGTTCTATATAATAGCATTTATTTTCCTATTGTTTTGAATGCTCGAAATATTTTTAAGAAATGAAGAAATAAATGAATAAATTTGTAAAAAAAAAATATTTAGTATTGTGGATAAAATTGTATGGCATAATTTTTACATGGTATTATGATGTGCTTTGAGATTTTTGTTATGGTTTCTTGGAGGAGAGTGGAGAAAGTAAAAGTAAGAATGTAAATATGTATATAATAATGCAATATTTTTTTAATTTAATGTGTATAATGCTCTATGTGTTAATAGAGTAAATTTTTGAATATGTTTTCAGGAAAATGCTTCCAGTCAATTAGCAGCAAAAATTTTTTTCCCGTTGGG